>CAUYRT010107291.1:0-45269 GCA_963574885.1 Lepilemur ruficaudatus
TGTCCAATTAATTTCTTTCTATTTATAGTAGAGATGAGGTCTTGCTCTTGCTCAGGCTGGTTTCGAACTCCTGACCTTGAGCAATCCGCCCGCCTCGGCCTCCCAGAGTGCTAGGATTACAGGCGTGAGCCACCGCGCCCGGCTGGTTCTAGCTTATTTTTTTTTAAATGTAGCATGTGTTTTGTATTTTAATTTTTTGCTTAGAGTTTTTCATATATTAATTTCTTGCTTATGATTCCTTCTTGCATCTCAGTCTTTTCTTTTGGGTTTGCTTCTTCCCGAAGCATCCAACTTATTACTTTGCTGCTCTAGGGTACTGGGCACCTCTGGCTTGGGTCGATATTGGATCAGCTCCTACCTTTTGCAAAAATACTCTTGCTCATATGTGGAAATGCATTCTTCTTTGATCCTATCCTGCCCGATTTCTGTCTTTCAAGTATTCCTTATAATTTCTTGTCTATTGAACCCCTTCTTATGGTCCAAAGCAGATCCTGATTCATCCATTTTAAGAACATCTTTTCTGTCACTGGGGGCAACAAGGGGATATCACAGCATGTGCTCAGACCTCAACCTTGGAACAGAAGCCCCACATCTGTTGATCTCCACATTTTCCCTCGTTTACCAGCTTACCAGTTAAGAATCAGGCCATGTCTTCTACTTGCAGTTGTATACGTGTTCCATTTCTCACAACTGTCCTAACAGTAATTCTGAAAGGCAATTTCAAGTAGTGGAAAAAATACAAGCTGTTGACTCACACACTTGGAATAAATCTTGATTCCATTACATTCTATTTGCCCTTCAGGCAATTAGACCTCCTTGAGATAAATGATTTCTTTATCTATAAAACGGAGATAATACTACTAAAGTATTTGGGTTGATAGTAAATTATAAATGATAATAGCATATTATATAAAGTTTGACTTCAAATATTCTAAAAATCTTTGTTTTTGTGATGTTTTTCTCCTATTAGCTGTAATCATACTGACTTTTAAATTCCTGTTTATATAATTTTACCTTTTTTCCTATGCTAATGATAAACCAGACGGATAACGTATTAGAAATGGCAACGAATCTGAAAAAGCTCTTAAACTAAGTCTTTTAAAATGAATTCACAATAATCTATAAGGATTCTACTTTTGATAAAAGATAGAACAAACTAGACTTAATAAAACATTGATCGTAACTTTTAAAAGATGCACTGGAATAGCCCTGTTTTAGCAATTAAAGATTTTTGAAAGAGCATAATCAATTTCCAGGAAAAAAAAAAAATCTGGCTAACAAAACTACAGAATATCTATTAAAGAAGCTTATGCAAAATAAAATCAAAGTAATTAATTTTGAAAAAGGAGAACTGAAATTTACCATGCTGTTTTCAAAAAGGTAAAAATAAAAATCTCTTTCTTTCGTATAAAACAAATAACAGCTCTACATGGTTACAACTGTTCTGCCATCAATATAGCTATCTCTAAATGTCTCTTATTTGGCTACAGAAATCAAACTCATGAAAAAGAAAAATATGGGCACAAATAAAAGAAAAAAACAAACTAGTAAACAACTCAACTCAATGGATAATCTGGCAATACGGTATATATTTACAGAGAATCTTCTGGAATAACATATTAGGTAAGAATAATTATATCTTGTTTTGTTTCTCCAGGAAGGAAAGAGAGGCCTATCAGAAAGAAAAATTGTTCTGATCTATAGTTTTGAGATATAGCTACAAGGAAAGAGAAAGCCTGGGGCAGCTCATTTAGTAAATGGCCAGAGCCCTAAGCTAAAAAGGATTCCATGGAGATTTTTATTTTCAGAGAATAAAACCCTTGACTAGATAGAAAAGGTCAGGGAAAAGGAGGAAAAGGGGCAAAAGAAGGCTAAGGAAGGTATCGTTCATTTATTTTACTGTACACTTAGCCAGCAGATAGGTGAAGCCAAGGGAATTAAGTCAACACTGAGGAAGAGAGCTGAGAGAGAGACAAACAGAAATTAGATTCTGGTCACTCGGCTTAAGCCCAGGTCAAGCTATGCCTAAACCGCACAGTTACAAGAGTCAATAAGATCTCTCTATTGTTTAAGCCAGTCTGAGCTGGGTTTAGTTACTTACCCTATGATGAGTCCTAACTAATACAATACTTGAATTACATAAACCTTCCATGAACTGTGAATCAGTATTTGCGGCCTGTAGTAACCAGTTTTTGATAAAGTAAGCAAAAATATTCCCCCAGGGATGAAATTATCTAGCAGTTTTCAAAGCTACTCTGTATCTTTTCATGGGTGTGGGCCAGGGATGGACAGTAAAGAGAAGGACATAGTGACTGGAAATCCCTGTAAGCACACCCTATCAAAGATGCTGGACTCACGACAATGGCAAAGAATAATATTTCCATTTATTTTGGCTTTTTGAGAACTGCATCATTCACATCAGTATGACGTCAACTATCTGAAGACTGCTGTTGACATACAACCAAAAAACATATTTAAAGAAATCCAGTAACTGTGGTTAACATAAAGCTATAGGTAGAAAAAGAACTTAATTTTAGAGGAGCCTAATTAAGTACTTTCAGAACCATATCTTTAAAAAGTTCTCAGTAAAGTGTTAAGAGATAAATGTGCTATCTTCTTTCCCAATATTCTCCGTATCTTTTTGAAGCTGACCCTATGAAGCATAAAATCCTCTAATAAATAAAGCTAGTTATAATAAAGGCTACGTATTGAGTGCTTACATGTCAGGCACTGTGGCAAAATGCTTTATGTATTTTTACTCATTTAATTTCTATTTCTTCCTTGCTTCTTTTAGCAGGCTTATTTTAAAATCCCAAATGAAGTTTTATGAACAGTACTTTCCAGAGTATGATCATGAAATGACAAGCTTGGGATTAATATTGGTGTCTCATTTTATGAAGATTTCTTGCTTTCCAGCATTTACAGGCTCCATCTAATATAGCTAGAATGGCTGCAATTAATTGGTTAATTCCTGAGGCTGGATTTTGACTACATCTAAGGCCTTATAATAGTAAAGACGGAAGACACTGGAAAACTCCAAATTTACCACTATCTCCATCACATCAAGAAACCAGATGCCTTGAAGAGCCCTTACTTACAGAGAACTACCTCTAACAATCTTGCTCAGTATGCAATCCAGAAAACGAAGCTTACAATTTTCAAACCAGTGCTACTCAAAGTGTAGCCTGTGAACCTGATGCCAGTCTGGAAATTGTTACTTGTCCACAAAGACTTCTTTATCACTAAATATGATGCTTAGTTCAGCTAACATTTTTTTCATAAAAAGATTTTCTTAATACAGGAGACTGTGTTGATTCATGTTCTAGCCCAAGCTCCTTACTCATCATGAACTGGTAACAGTCTGTTGACCAGCTATTTTGAGTAATGCTGTTCGAGATTTCAATTCTGGATACTGCTTCAGGTTTTCTGTCCCTGCTGCCACACAAAATTCAAATAAATTAATAAATCAAATACCTAGCTTAAACAGTTACATAGCAGTGGAAAAGCAATAAAAATTAGCAATTGACCTCACCTTTGACAGAAGCAATTTCACACAGGAAACATGACCCTCATAGACAGCAGACAGAAGAGGGGTAATATGATGTTTATCTGGAGCCTATGAAATAAAAAATAAAGAGATAAACTTATCCATTTTTCACTTCTTCCTTGTTTCTAGATCTAATTAGGGAACTCATAAATATTTCAAAATCAGTATTTACCTATCCGCCTTTCTACACGAAATCACTCCAGAGACAAGTTTCTAGTCTCTTAGTGAGCTACCACAGGCCCAAGCCCACAGCAGCATCTCTCCTTGGGAGTCAGTGTAGACAGGTAGGAGGGAGAGGGTTTTGATTTCAGCTCAAATCTTGGCTCTCCCACTTACTGAGGGCTAATTATTTAGCCTCTCTGAGCCTCATTCCCCACTACTGTGGAAATGCCAAAGTGGTCCGATAAGGGAAGAGAGGGGTAGAACATAGCTGATAAGGAGGTAAAAGAAGATTGTCACAGTTGGGCCAGGTGATGTGGTGTTCCCTGAAATGTGAAAAGTTCATGTCACTTGTTGTCGCAATTACTTGAACACTTCTCTAAAACTCTGAGATACAGAAGCTACAAAAATCTAGAGTCAGAAGATGACTGCTCTTGTCTGACCACTTGCCCACTGACCTCTGTCCAACAACCCAGTTTAGATTTATCCCATGACTGCCTAGTCCCGTGCTCTATTATGTTGCAGTCATTTGCTACCTTATACATAGTGCTAACTTCCCAAGCTTTAGAACTTGAAAAGCAATAGCCAAGAGGGAACATCCTAACCCCAGGTTTTATCAGCTTTAAAAAGTCGGGTTTTTCTGGCTTATTTTTTAAATCCCAGCTATATATTTCAAAGTTATAGGAAATATGAGATATCACATCTCAGATTGTAGTCATAGTTAAACTGAGGTTCCTACAAATAACTGTCTTATAATCTCTAGAAAATAATTACCCAAAGCATATAACAGAAATTTTTTCTAGAATGACAACGTTCTCTACATACATTAATATCTGCTCCTTTCAGCAGCAGAAATTCCAGGATTTCAAGCTGGCCACAATCTGCTGCATAATGAAGAGGCTTCCTTCCACCTTCTAGTGTCCGGTTGACGTCTTCTCCCTTATAAGAAAAGCCAAACAAAAACAATACTTACATGGAGGAAGACTGAAGAAGAGAAACGAGGCATCTGATATTTTTATTCTTAAAGCCATAAAAAGAATTTCATGAACAATTACATTTCTTGCAAAGTGAAATAAATAGCCAAAAACTTGAAATCAAATTCTGCACAATAGTTAACATACAGTATGTAATTCAAGTCATGATTAGTCCAGCTGAAAACAATATGCAATAATGATAAATGTACTGAAATACATTACTGTGCTCCATTTCTAAGGAGTTCAATCAGAATAATGTCAATAAGTGACCACAAAAGACTGGTGAGGTCAAGAACTGAGATTTTATACAGTTCATATGACATGTACCTTAATTTGTCAAAGAAAGCAACCCTAGTTTGATGTGTAGCCATCATCATCACAAGGTAATTTCAGTATTAGTTATTAAGAATTCATTACATTCATTCAACATTTACTAAAGCCCTACTGTGCTAGGCAGTGGGGAGACACAGACAGGGTTCCCTACTACACAGAGCTTACCATCCAGTGTGGGGCAGATGTTAATAAAATAATCACATAAGTAAATACAAAATTTCAGAATATAAATGCTATTAAAAAAGAAACAAAGGGCTACACAAATACTTACCAGGAGAACATGACAATCTTAACATGACAATGGGGGTGTAGTGTCAGAAAATTAACTTAAGGCCTCAAAAGGTAGTTTTCATTCATTGAAAATTAACAGAGACTCTAACAATAACAACTACAACTACCCTCTCTCTACTGACCAGCTACCACGTTTGACACTGTGTTGTATGTGTTATTGCTAATCTTCAAACCACCCTAAGAGGAGAAGATCTCCATTTAATATATGAAAAGTCTGAAGCTGAAAGAGGTTAAATAACTTTTTCATGTGGTTGAGTTAGTAACAGAGTAGAGACCTAAACCCATTCTCTTTCTATACCACCACGCTGCTTTTAATTCACTATTTGCCCCTTCCCTCTTAGTTCAGATTTTACAGAGTACCAAAATGTCTAAAAGAGTTTATTTTCTCAACACTTATGTCATTCACTTAGCATAGTTTGGTCAACTCATCAAGCCATTCCCCGAATTAAGATGTTCAGAGCCCTATCATTTTATAGCCATTACCAGCTGTTCTTTCAACCACACATACACTAAATTCCCCTTTTCACTTATGCTTGTTTCTGCCTTCTTTCCCATTAATTTAAATAATAGAGGTTCTCCAAGTCCCAACCAAATTCAAGATTTACCTCATCTATGAAATCTCCCATGGTTATGGTGAGCTGTTCCTCCCTTAAAACTCACAGGAATCAGCTAGTATTTCAATATATGGTGCCCTTGCAACTTCTGACGTGCGTATTGCCTTCTTTCCCAATGGATCGCAAATTCCTTGAGAGTACAAATTATATGTTTTCTTCTTTATATCCTCCTACAGTATAATGTAGAGGTTAACAGCATGAGCTCCATCACCATTAAACCATCGGCAAGTTACTTTCTCTTTGTGTATGAGTTTTCTTAACTGTAAAATGGAGATAATAGCACCTACATCTCATGGAATTGTGGGGATTAAATTATATGATCCATGGATAAAGCACTTAGATAACACATTAGCTAATATTAATAGAAATGTGATTAGCTATTATAAGTGTATCTATGTACATAATAGGTATACTCAAATACTGAATTAAATCCATTACTTAGTCGTAAGCATTCTGAGGGGTGATATCACCTGTCTACCACAGCAATCAATGGAGGCACTGGAGCATTAAGTCAGGGAGCTAAATTATACAGTATTCTCAAGTTCTAGCCCAGATGTCTATTTCAAATACGCCGTTTTTTGGGGGGATTAAGAGTTTCAACAGGAATCATTTTCCTCTGAATTACTAGATGATAAAACAAGGCAGGTTTCTGCATAATGACTCAAATATGAATAATTAAAGACACGATTTAATATAACATACTATATACTTGAAAGCATTTAAATAAATAGTAAGGGTGAACTGGCATACCACCTTAGTCTTTATTCACAACTGTAAACATGTGAGGCTTTGAGGCAAAGAGAGATACTGTTTAAACAATCCACAAATAAAACCAGTTTTTCTTCCATTATTAATATTAACTGGACAGGTCTTTACAGTGAGACAAAGCAAATAAATACTTGCAGTAAATAACTAATAAGATGGCCTTGTCAAAGATACTTTCCTGAAATCAAAATGCTACATCTTCTCATGCACTAGTGCAAAATGCATATGGAACAGAGCTGTGAGTTTAAACTTTCTTCTTTATCCCTTCAGACCTTTCCATTACAATTTTTATTTTAGCAGACAAAAAAACGACAATACTAGAAATGCTTTGTGTCACTGACAGAAAAGTTCTTCATCTTCAGGATCTCAGCAAAACAGTATGAATGGAGAAACTTATACCACTAAATGCCTGCATTAAAAAGTAGAAGGATTTCAAATTAATAATCTTTGTACTTCTACCAAAAGAAACTAGAAAAAAGCAAATTAAATCCAAAGTAAGCAGGAGGAAAGAATAAAGATCAGAGCAGAAATCACACAGAAAACAAAAAAATAAGAGAAATCAAAAGTTGATTCTTCAAGAAGATCAATACGATTGATAAACCTTTAGCAAGAGTGATCAGGAAAAGAGTGAAGACATACAGTGCCAATACAGACTCTACAGATTACTTTCCCATAAAGAAATCTCCAGGCTCCAGACGGCACCACTAGTAAATTCTACCAAATATTATATTTAAGGAAGAAATAATGCCAATTCTACCTATTCCTTCAAAATGGAATAGATGAGAAAGTATCCCAACTCATTCTATGAGGTTAGCATTATTCTGACTCTGAAATGAGACAAAGATATTAATATTACAAGAAAAGAACACTACTGGCCAATATTCCTCATGAACACAGAAAAATTCTAAACAGTATTTTAGCAAATTGAATCTAATGTTACATAAAAGGATAATATACCATGACTAAGTGTGGTTTATCCCAGGAATGTAAGGTTGATTTAATATCTGAAAAGCCAGTCAATATAATTCACCATTTTAAAAAATTAAAAAAGAAACTATATAACTGATCATCTCAATATGAAGAAACATCAGATAAAACCCAATATTCATTCCTCCTAAAAATTTAACACACTAGGACAAGAAGGGAACTTACTTGGCCTAATAAGAGGCATCTACAAGAAACCTACATCTAAGATCACACTTAAATGGTGAAAGACTGAATACTTTCCTCCTAAGATTAGGAACAAGACAAGGATGTCTGTTTTTTACCACTTCAATGTTATACTGAAGTTCTAATCAGCACAATCAGGCAAGAAAATAAATGAAAGGCATCCATCTTGAAAAGGAAGAAGTAAATCTGTCTTTTATCTGCAGATTGCATGATCTAGGGTTTGAATGACAATTTCACCAGGTTTTCAACAGTCTTGATAGGTGGTAGCTTCCATAGTGGTGGTGAAATAGGGAAGGAAGATAATGCTCAATCTAGTTCCTTTCTTACCACCTTCGAGCCCATACTCTAGGCATCAGTGACATCACTGGAGAGAAAGTAAGACACCTAGCCTGTAATCTTGACTCTAACTTCACGAAACATTACAAGCTACAGAGAAAAATCAAATCCTAATTTTATCTTCCAGATTTTGGGGATGGAAGAGAGATAAGCACAATCCTAAGAGGTCCCTTACTTTACATGGCAATCTTAGCTTGTTTTCCTTTTTATCTTGCTCTTCCACTTTTTATACACCTTAGACTTTTCTATCTCCTCCCTCCTCCCCTTTATTCTCAGCAGATGACCTCATAT
The DNA here is from genome assembly GCA_963574885.1 of Lepilemur ruficaudatus. Classification (NCBI taxonomy): domain Eukaryota; kingdom Metazoa; phylum Chordata; class Mammalia; order Primates; family Lepilemuridae; genus Lepilemur; species Lepilemur ruficaudatus. The sequence continues at coordinate 8,481 of CAUYRT010107291.1, forward strand.
CCTTCTTTACACAGAAGACTGCCCTCAGACATGACCTCCCTCAGGAACTCCACCACACCTTCCAGTAACTGACCCATCCTCTCCTCCTAGCGAAGGCCAATCCTTCACCTAAGCTTTGTATATCATCTTTTCTTGGTTTTTGTTGGAAAAATAACCACTTGTATGTTGCTTTTCTTGACTGTGTTTTTAACCTCTTGCTCTACTGACTCCTCGTCAGCATATGCTACTCACAGCTCTTCTACTAAGACTGTGGTCCCCAACTCCCCAGTGACGGACAGGCACTGGTCTGTAGCCTGTCAGGAACTGGGCCACACAGCATGAGGTGAGTGGCCATGAGTGAGAAAGCTTTATCTGTATTTACAGCAGCTTCCCATTGCTCACATCACTGCATAAGCTCCACTCCCGTCAGTTCAGCTGCGGCATTAGATTCTCATAGAAGCACGAACCCTACTGTATGTAAACTGCACATGTGAGGGATCTAGGTTGCACACTCCTTATAAGAATCTAATGCCTGATGATCCGAGGTGGAGCTCAAGTGGTGATGCTAGCACCGGGGAGCAGCTGCAAATACACATTATTATTAGCAGAACAGTTTGACTGCACAATAAATGTAAAGTGCTTGAATCATCCCCAAACCATCCTCCCCGACCCCCCAGTTGGTCAAACAATTGTCTTCCATGAAACTGGTCCCTGTTGCCAAAAAGGTTTGGGACTGCTGCGCTAAAAAGCAAACAGCAGCACAAAAACTTCTCCTTGGATCCAATATCTACCTTTTAGTTACTGTTCTGTCTCCTTTATTCCATGGCTGAACTTTCCAAAAGCACTGTCTGTATTTGCTAGCTCCAGTGTTCACCTCCCACTCTGATCTGGCTTCCACCCTCAACACTATACCATAATCATTTCTACTGAGATCAAGGACGTCTCTATTGCAAACTTCAAAGGTTATCTTTTAGTCTCTGCCTTAATGACCTCCCAACAGTACACACTGATTACTCCTTCCTTTCTTAAATACTCTCTTTTCGTGGCTTCAGTGATTCTGCATTATGATAGTTTTCTTCCTACCTCTCTGACTACTACTCCATTTCCTCTCCTGACTCATCCATTTCTGCCAGATGTTTAAAAAATATTTTTGGGATCTTGATTATGATTTCAGATTGTCATTATATAGAATTCAAACAGTTGATAAATTTGGCTATCCTTATATAGTCTTGAAGTAGTATCTATATAGAAAATCTTCATCATAGAACTTTTTGCCATGGTGATTGGGGGAAAAGGTATTTAGGAGTTGATTGTGTGCTTTGTGTAAACACTAACCATCATTGCCTACGCTTGGCTTTGCTGCCAAAACTTATACATGAGTAGGTCAAGATGTTAGAATGTCAAGTACAGAATTAGATTAAGCTGAATTTGAAGAACATGAAATGGTGAAATTCACTGAATTGGCCTGCTGATATTATTCTCATAAAAATTTGGTGACTGTGCCATCAATTATTTTTAATCCAGAAAATGAACACAAATTAAATATTAAATAGAGCATGTCTCAGATCTAATTCGTAAGAGGGATGCTATTCGCTGCGCTCTCTAGAGTTCAATATATACCAACTGTTTACCACTGAGTCAGTTATTTGCTTATTTAACAGTACTACCATCAAGGGAAGATTTTTCTAGTTTGTTAGTAAGTATTATTCTGGGGAAATATCCACTTTTCTTAAGATCAAGATAAACTAAGTCTATTGCTTTCTTTTTGCCTTACTGTAACAGGATGAAATTAAACTAATCTGGTATAATTTCCTCTTCACAATGCCAAGTTGTTTTTTCCTTCTAGTGTTTATTGCTTTTCTAGGTATTAGATGGTTTATTTAATATTATAATATTTTCCCAAAGATAACAATTTGGTTATTCAATCATTCATGAGCCATTTACCAATAGCTTATAAAGTTTCAGGCATTGTAGTAAACATATGAAATTGTGATGAAAAAGGAGCCACTCCCCACCAGGAGTTTGTAGTCATAAAGGGCAAGACAACAAGTAAACCATACATATCATATGATTAAATTACATCATTGATAAAGCTGCAACACAGGCTATAAGTTTGCTTTGGGAAAAGAGAAAAAGAGATCTAGCTCAGCCTGGGAAGGGTCTGGTAAAGCTACCAAGAAGAGAAAAAGCTTGGGCTGAGTCTAACATTATTTTCTTTAAAGAAAAGATTCTCTTTTCCAGTCTTCATGATTTCATATTTTTAACAATGTAATGAAGATATGTCTTAAAACTAATAAGTAGAAAATACTATATAAAAGATTTCACATCAGGCCAACAAAGCCACCGGCACTAGGATTCTTCTAGTACATATGCAGATTACAAGTGTGGTCAGGGGCAATCCTCACATGTTAACTGTTGGAACACCCTGAATCTGGATAGCATTTCCCCTTTAAAGGATAAGTAACAGAAGAAAACCAATACGGGGGTATAAAAACTAATATGACAAAAGAAAAGAAATATTATATTGAACTCTAAGAAAGAATATACCTCTGAAATGATTTAATATAAGAAACTTAACTTTAGAAGACATCTACAGAGTAATCAAAATGGAATCCAAAGACATGGTCTCTAAGAAAAAGGATATTTATCTTAACAGAACAGGTAAACATTCAAAGCAAACAAACTGAGGTGCAGGCTGGTAGAAAAAGGGAGCTGCTGAGAAAGTGAAATATGGCAAGGAAATTAAAACTGCAATTACAAAATTAAAATTTACACCAAAACCAGTTAGAGTTGGGAAACACTACTCAAAAATTAAGTAAACTCAATTAAGTAAACCATTGAGAACAAGCTTAAGAAATTCTCCCAGAATACTGAGGTGATAAACAAAGAAGCAAAAATGTTTTTAAAAAGATGATTAGCATAAAGAGTATAAAGTTCTAACCTGTAAGAAAGACCTAAACCTGCAGATTCTAAGAGCTCACTGTATTATAGGCAAAAATTTAGATTCCCCCTTCCCAAATTAGTACAGTTATGCATTCTGTTTCATAAGGATTAAGGAAAAAAAATAAAAATAAAAATAAAAAAGCCTAAAACACACCAATGCCAAAAAAAATTAAGTTAGACTTCTCTCAACTTTCTGACCTCTCTACATCACTGAATTCCAGAGGATATTTGGAAAGGGTCTGGGGATCATGTGTAGTCTTCTGAGGAGAGTTATTAACACTAATACAAATGGGAGATGTGTGAGGTATCCATTAAATATGTTGGGGGTAGGCAGAAGGTTGAGAATCTCTGATCTACAGTTTGGAGGAGAATAAATCATGATTCAAGCACATTCCACACCAACAGCAAATCCATACCCATGTGTAAAGGCAGTCTTAAGTAGCAGTAAATCAGAAAATATACCACTCACGTTCCCTTGCGGGTAGGGAAAATTGAGTTTCTGTGAGGTAGCTAAATTAACATGAAATAATACAGGCTTTTTTCAATCTTTGCCTCCTCTACTCCCTTAACTGGTTTTAATACGGAATATAAACATATTAACAAATGTGTGGTATATTTTTAATAGTTTTAGATTTTCTCTTTAACAGCAAAATCTTTTATATGCATCTCAAATGTGTGGTTTGGTGGAGATTATTTACTAGATTCAGTACTTCTTACAGGCCTCTATTACACAGCATTAGATTCATTTGAATAAACATTAAGATGAAATAACATTCTTCAATTCTACTGAAATGAAGAATTTCTACATGAAATGGCCACCTGACTCCTGCTGAGAACTTTTTTTAGGTCTTTTTTCAGGTGAAAAGAAACAATTCTGCTCCTTTGACCTCTAAGATACGTACACATTGCTGCAACTGAGTTCTAAAGTGTAAGTACATAGTGTACTGTCACAAGGGACCAGCGTCCCCAAAAGCTATGTAACAAACAGTAAACCAAATTGGCATATGTGTGACCATTTTGTAGCACAGCATGTAAATTAATACTGGACATTTGGCTGATAGTAGAAAGCAGCAAAACTATTACATTTAGCAAATTCTACATAGTTGAGCCATGTCCCCAAAAATTCAGTTACAGTTAAGTATTACCTGTCCCCACTCAGAATTCAGAATTGCTTAAGACTGCAGTGTTTAATATTTTTAAAATTACAGAGTCCTTTGAGATGAATATTATGGTCTCTCTCCTTTCCTACCTCTCCTCACTCTTCCTCTTTTCTCCTCCTAACCTCCCCCGACCCTCAAGTTAAAAGTCCTTATCTTAGGATATAATTTTGCAAAACAGAATCATATTTATTACCATACTAGAGACATTAGTGATTAGTGTGCAAAACAATACCAAAATTATAAATTACTATGTAGCAATGGGTTCAAATGTAAAATCTACCACTGAGGGGCAAGGCAAACAAAAAAGGTAACAACAGAAAGAAAGAAGGTCTGGGAAGCAGAAAATCAATCTGCTTTTACTCAACATATTTTCTAAAAATTAACAGGAAAGGTTTATCACATCAAATGCATCAAACTTTCTTACTGCTATCAACCTCCCAAATGCATCAAACTTTCAATGTTATAAGCTGACACTGACCAAAGTGATCATCCTCTACAATCTAACAGATCAGTCACCTAGGACTGCGGTCCCCAACCCCTGGGCCACAGACCACTGTTGGACTTTTAGGGACCAGGCCGCAGAGCTCGTCCCCCAATCCCCCAACCCCACCCCACTACCGTGGAAAAATTGTCTTCCATGAAACTGGTCCCTGGTACTAAAAAGGTTGGGGACCGCTGACCTAGGACATGTCTCTAATGAGGAGCATTTTCACTGACAAATTACTAGAAGGCATACTTCAATGGTGGTGATGGCTGAGAATCCTACCAAAAACATTGTTCAGAGTAGAAAACAAAATGCATATATCTTGCTAAGGAAGAGAACTACACAATAAAACCAAGTCCTGTGTTTTTAACATGGTTGTACACATAACTCTGGGATTCTTCCCCTAGGACCAGTCATGATTATGGAAGTATACATTCAAATGACAGGCTCGTTTTCATTCACTTACATGTCAGTTCACACAGAACTCATGGAAGTCAAAGAAATAAAATGTGAACTAGAAAAAATTTTAAGTGTATATGAAATGCATTACTTTTTAAAAAAATAATTACAGCTACATAATAGTTGTATATCTTCTAAGATACACATGGGATGTTTTGATATAGGCATGTAATGTGAATTAAGCAAATCAGGGTAACTGGGGTATCCATCACTTCAGGGATTTATCATTTCTTTGTGTTAGGAACATGCCAATTCTACTTGTAGTTATTTTAAAGTATACCCTAACTTATTGTTGATTATAGTCATTTTGTTGTGTTATCAAATATTGTTCACTCTATATTTTTGCACATATTAACCACTGAAATGTATAACTCTTGACAAGTATTTTTGAGCAATAAAAAGTGTTAAGCATCTACCTTTCTTATTAAAAAAAGGAGTTTTAAATGGAAGCCAATGAGATTCGGGGAGTTTAAGGCTTCAGGCCCTAAATCTCATAGTATATTCATTCCTCCACCTATACATTTACGTGGCATCTCTAACTTAAGCATTTTTTATTCAAAATGATTATTTCAGTCATTTAAATTATAGAAACTTCAGTTTTATATAGCTGATTTACTTACTAAATACACACTTTATTTTTCTTCTTTGGAAAGTTTAAAGGAAATTAGTCACATAGACATTTTCTAATTGAAAATAGAGAAGTATTTTTAAAAACTTTTGCTTGTGATATAAAACTTAAATTTTGATAAGAAAATGCATGTAGTTATTTAAAGAAAGACTTTCAAAATTAAGAAAATCCATTTGAAACATTATGGTATTATCTCAATTTGGAAAAAAGACTGATATAATCAAAAAGTAGCTTCATTTATAAGATACTAATTCACGGCTCCACATTGAAATTTATCCCTAAAATCTTACGTAGCCTGAGCAATTATCTAGTATCCCGATCCAATGGTTTATATTCCAAAAAGCTATATTTGTAAATAAACCCACGATGGGGAGAGGAGGAAAAGAAGAGGGGAGAAAGGAAAGAAAAGAGATGACAAGAGGGGAGAAACAGACAGGGAAAGATAAAAATTTAATACCTAAAGTTTCAAGGTATGTTATGTGTAGAAATTTCATTGAGTGGGAAGAAGCACACAAATTTTCTTAGGGTTATTTTTCTGTTGTCATTACACACGAATGACAACTTGAATAGAAACATATTTTTTCATATCTTATTCCTGGCAGAACTGCTTGTTTCATTGTTTTCTGGTACTATCAGAAAAAAATCTAAAGCTAAGTTGATTCTACCCTCTTAAAATGAATGTTATTATTCTGTCCAGTTTATAGATGTAAAAAAACATTTTGGGTAAACGTATTAGCTAGTATGTGTCTTGCTCCTCATTTGTGTTTATTAATTTTGCATAGAAGTGTGGGTACTCTTACAACCTTGGGTCTTCCTTCAGTTCCGAAAATTTCTATTTCTATTTATTAGCTCAAACTTGTATGCTCCTCCCTGTCTTTTGCTGGTTCGATCTTTATCTACTAGAATACTCCATTTTCAATTTTTTCCATCTATGTATTTCATTTGTAGTTCTAAAATGTTTCAGTGCAAAATATTGGGAAAGGAATAGGAATACTCTTTCAGAATGAGTGAGCTCAGAGTTCAAATCTTGTCCTTCCACTTACTAGCTGTAGGATCTCAGGAAAGTTACTAAATTTCCATTTCTCTAAACTATAAAATGGAGATAGGGCCTCTCTGGGTAGTTGTGAGGACTCAATAATATGTATATCTATATGTACATTAATTTATTATGTAGAATGTTCCTGGAACAGAATAAGTACTCAAAGAGAAGGCATTCTGTTCCCATTATCTTTGATTTTGAATTTGATGTTCTACAGTGCTGATTCTCCTCTATATTGCAACCAAATGTGACTTTACTTAACACAGTGTATAGTTGCTTTTTAAGTTTTAGCCATATTTCATGTAAAATAAGGGATATTCAGAACCCATACAACTATCTTATTTGCTGTTTGTTCTGTGCACCCTTTTAACTGACTCATCCTCAGTGGCTGGCACTGTAGGTGCTCGAATGATATCTGCTGAATGAATTACGAATGAACTGTTGAAAGCTGCTAACTAGCCTTCTCTTTCACTTCTGGAGCTAGAAAATCAAGCCAGGTCACGGGACTGGCACTAGGGCTGGGGAGAGAATTCTGGAACAGTTTTGGTAAAGGATAACCTCTGACCATAGAAAAGATTTTGTGGAATCTCCTTTCAGCTTAAGGATCTAAATTAGTTCCTGTTTGTACATTGACCAGTAATGATTCCTCAGTTTTAAAATAATTCTAGGCCTCTTGCTTAAGGTTCAAATGTACTATAGAGGTTCTATGTTTTTCTTTTAGAGAATTTCATTCAACCTCTTCTTCTCTTCTATCTATCCACATGTGGCTTTCTATGCCTTGCTTTCCTACTTCAACAACTTTCAACCATTAATAATCCTGAATCATTTTTGGAAAAGCTGATCCCCAAAATAAGTTTTATACTTTATCATACATTTTAATTTTTTTAGATCTGAAAAAACTTGAGGAGAAAGAACTGAAATTTAGTTTAGTAGATGAACTAGTTTTTCTAACTTCGGTGTTATGCATGGGTGAGCAACCTATGGCTCATGGGCCAGATCCAGCATGCTGCCTCTGTTTTTGCAAATAATGTTTCACTGGAACTCAGATATACTCCTTCGTTTACATATCATCTATGGCTGCTTTTGCACAACAGCAAAGATTAAGTTGTAATAGAGACTGTGTGACTGCCAAGGCCTAAAATATTTACCAGATAGCCCTTGACAAAAAACGTTTGCCAACCCCTGCTATAAAGCCTTGGTCTCTCTAAGTCTCCTCTTAGGAAAGGAACTACACAGACAACACCATAAACAGCAAAGACTTACTATAGAGTTACAATGTGTGAGGTATTGTTTTGTGAATTTTACATTTGCTATCTCTTTTAAAGCTTGAACAGAACATGAATTAAGTATCATTATAATCCCCATTTACAGATGAGAAAGCTGAGGTTTTCTGGTGTGATCTCAGTTCATTGCAGTCTCATTCTCCTGGGCTCAAGGGATCCTCCTGCCTCAGCCTTCTAAGTAACTGAAACTACAGGTGTGAGCTACCAAGCCCAGTGAGGTTTGATGAAATCAAATAACTGGGTCAAGGTTAATAAGTGGTAGGGTTGGGAATCAAACCCAGATCTACTGAAATCCAAAGTGAAAGCATTATTACTCTCTTACAGAGAGCTTCAAAATAATAAATGACGAAGAATGTTTTCAAAGTACCTAGTTTGTAGCTTTCTAGCTACATTATTAATAGCAATGAAAAAGCAATGATGATTCTTATTTTTTCACAAGGGAACAAGCACAAACACTATCTTTCCTTTTGTAAAACTGTACGGTTTTAAAAATTCTTAATAGAAATTCTAAAATGATGATCATGAGAGTCTACAAGTAGAACTTGGTGTTATATCAATACAACTATTGTCACTACAATAGTGTGGAAAATTGGACAGAGTTCATTGAGTTAAAACAACAAAGAGTTTGAACACTCAGAGCTATTTCTAAGAAGAGAGGAAAGAACATCATTTTACACTAAGAACATCTGTTACAAAGAAGTATATCGTAAACCAACTTACAAAGTAACAAGGAAAGGGTTAGTTTCTGCAAATACCAATTCAACACAAATTTAGCTAAACATGTATAGCAGATAATAAGCAATGTGGTAATTATTGAGAATATAAAGATAATTTCTATCTTCAACGAACCCATACAGAGCACAACAGGGATGATCAGGAGGTAAAAATTATACGGGGTTCTTAATTTCAAGCAAAAGAAACCAGTTCAGGCCGATTAACAGAAATGTTAACACATTAATTCTTAATTTTAAGCAAGAGAAACCAATTAAGGTTGATTAATAGAAATGTTAACACATTAAACATATTAAAAGTAGCTCCAGAATTGCTGGGAAGATTCGATAACCAAGCTCAGTAAATGGGCAGGAAACAAGTAGGCTTCAAAGTAAGAAATGTAAATGCTCCTTGACTTACAATGGTGTTACATCCTGATGAACTTCATAAGTTGAAAATATTGTTAAAATGCCTTAATACACCTAACCTCCTATCATACTCTAGCCAATACTTACATTACAGCTGGGAAAAATCATCTGGCAACACAGTACACTGCAGAAGACAGGTGGTTACCCTCATGACTGCGAAGCTGACTTCACACAGAGAATATCACATTGCATATTGCTAGCCCAGCAAAAGATCAAAATTCAAAATTCAAAGTATGGTTTCTACTACATGCATATTGCTTTTGCATCATAGTAAAGTTGAAAAATTTTAAGTTGAACCATTGGAAGTCAGGGGACGTCTATAAAATCAAAATCTGTCACAAGAACCACCTGGGCACAGAAGAGATGCCACAACTGGCACATTACTACTTCCTCTGTTTTTGGAACTACATCCTTTTATCATGTCTGAGTCTTTGTATCAGCTCCAGACAAAAGCATCTAATTAATCATATTTGGGTTATGAGCCCATTTCCCATGTGGGCAGGAGAAAGCAATTTATTTGTCTTTTTTGGCTTTTATTGTGGTAGGCACCAGGACTTACATTTCATCAAGATTCATACTGAATAGTAGGGAACTCCTCAAGCACAGGAAAGATTATCAAATGCTACAAGCCCCCACCAAAAACCAAATGCTCCACTATAAGTACTGTATCTAAAATAAGATCTGCAGAAATATTCTGGGGGGAGGTAGGGAGCCTATGAGTTCTCAAGTTTGAGAGGCACTATCCAAATATCTAAATGGTAATAACTGATCTATATGGATAAATGCACCTTTGTTGCATTTATCCCTAACCCTAACCTTAATGACTGGTTAAAGTCATTAAGACAACCTTTTTTTGAAAGTCCAAAACTTAGAGACATATCCCACAGACCAAGAGTTTAGGCTGTAAGCCACTGTTTTTCAAATTCAAGTCAAGTGACTTGTCAGTAAAATCAGAAGCCCCTAAGCCCTCATGTTTAAGAAACTCTACTGTGGAATATAAACAGAATAAGAAAGCTCTATATTGGATATTTCCAATGAGAGATAATCCATGCAAGCAGTCAGGGAATGCTATGCAGAATAAAATAGACAAGAACACAAAACTTTAAAAATAAGTGGAAATTTTCCAAGCAGATGAAGTGGGGCAAAAAAAAAAAAAAAAGAATATTCCATTAGAGGTAACAGCTAGCATAAAGCACTTCATTAGGAAACACAATGGTGTAGTGAAAAAAGTATCTGTTCAGGTTCAGTACAACTGAATTTAAGTCCTAATCCCAATTAGCAATATGATCCTGGTCAAGTCCTTTAACAATTAACTTTCTTAATTTTCTTCATCTATGAAAAAAGGGAGTTGGACTAGATGATCTTTAAGTTCACTTCTAAGCAAATTTATGACTATTATTAGTAATAACAATAACATTTGTTGGCACTCACTATACGGCAGGCACAATGGTGCAGTGTATACATATTAAGTAGGTATTGTTACCATTCTCATTATTACCAAGTAAAGAAACTCAAGTGGTGAGTGATTAACTCACCCAAAGTGATCTATTTAGTAAGAAGATCAAAATAAGATCTAATTCCAAAGCATCCACATGTTTAGCCTCTACACTATGGTTTCACCAATAATGCAATTCCAAATTCCCAAAGGACACTGCTATAATGAGCATCTATTGTACTATGGGTAAAGTGTTTATTATCTACTATATATATATATATATATAGTATTTATTCAGTATTTTTCAGGTACTTAGTTTAGACCTAAGTATCAAAATGTTCACTATTCTATATATGTTAAATAGAAATCTTCCTAAAATATATCATACATGTCTCTGACTTTTTAAATAAGAGAAAAGTAGTGAAATTTAAACTTTTCTCCAAGCTTCAGTTTACACTTATATATATATTAATCATTGTCCAGGCCTCTGGAACTTTAAGGTAAACATGACTGTTTGCCCTTCAATTTCTTGGGTCAGCTTCTTATGTTGTGGTCCCTTTTCTCATTGTTTTCAGTAATCACAGTTCCTCTCTACTCTTGCTGCTTTCTGTGGAATAAAAAAAAAAAATTCAAGCTTCCAAGCTTATCAGAACCATTTATATAGTAAATATACAGTTGCAAAAAATTACTTTCAGCCATATTTCTTATTACAAGTTGGCCTTTGATGCAATACCATAAAGTAACTATTAATAATCAATTCTGCCGTGATTTACCCAAACACAGTTTCTCTGTTTCAAATACTTTGATATAGCATATTCCCATACTGCACCATATCTTCCTATCCTAAGATACTTCATAAAGAATTAAAAGTTAAATTATGTTATTCAGATCACATGACCTCAGCATTCCAGGAAAAAAAAAAAGTTTAATGCTTATTAAGGCATAGGGGTTAACTGTCAGACAGGTTCAAATCATCCTCATATTTTTCCTGAGATTACAGAAAAAAAAGAAAAAAAAAACTTTAGAGGAACCACCTGCAAAATTTCTAAAGAAAATATAACAGGAAAAGTGGCTCTATCCTGTACTAAAACATACTGTGAAGATGCAAATCATTCAACTAGTTTAGTATGGATAGAAAAAGGACAAGAAATCTGTTTATGATAAAGACAATACTTCCAATTATTAGTAAAAAAGAATTAAATAAATGGTACAGTAACTGCTAAAAAACAGTGCTAGAAGAATAAATTTAATTATAATTTTATAGAGGAAAATAAATAGGTCTTTATAATCAGGATACAAAATCCAAGTAACAAAAGGGAGAAAAAATGATATGTTAATATTTAACCACATAAAAAGTAAAGACCATTGTAAAACAACAAAATAAATGAAGTCAAGACAAACTGGGAACATTTGTAAAACATATGATAAAAAAGTAATTTCCTTTATTTATAAAAAGTTCATACAAATCAGTAAGAAGCAGACCAACTACCTAATGGAAAAATGAACAAAAGATATAATTTGGGGAAAAGAATACAGTTCCTAATTAAGTTCTGATAAAATGTTCCACCTTCTCATTAAAGAAATGCAAATTGAAGTGACACTATCATTTTTCACCTATCCAAATGACAAAAACTAAAGTCTGATGATGACCAGTGTTGTCAACAGTGTGAGGAAACAATCCATCTCAGGCACTGCCAATGTGTGCTTCAGTCAAAGAAACTCATCTGGAGGGTAATGCAGACATACTCTCAGAAGTTGTCAAGGTATAATACAAACATGATCACTATAATGTTTAATTGCAAAAATAAACTGGAAATGTTTATCATAGAGGACTATTAAATATCCATAAAATAGAATACTGTACAGCATTTAAAAAGGGAAAGAATGAATAAATTTCAATGTCAAAAGCAAAGTGCAAAAGGTTTTTTTAAGTAGGGAAAGAGATAAGTGAATTTCCAATGTTTTTCTGAAATTAATTACATGAACTTGTTAATAATGGCAAACTTTGTTCACAGGACTTGGGAAGGGGAAGCCTTTATCGTTCAGTTCTGTTGGATTTTTAAATCTATGCCTAAATTAATTTAATTTTACTTTTTAAAAAACTAGTAGGAGCTACCTAAGTAGAATTTAAGGCCAACTTTTGTCTCCGTTGTACTTTTTTATTTTAAGAATATCTAATAAATTTTATATTTTAAAGGAAGAACCCCCCCCCTACTTGGGTAGGGGGACTTGGTAATGAGATACTTTGTTTTAGTTTATTCTATTCAGCACAGCTTTATATTTTAAAATGATAAGCCCATATTAGTTTTTATAAATTAAATCAGCTTTAATTCATTAAAGTTTTAATTATTTCCACCAATGGAAGGAAAATGTTTAAAATCTCAAAACAAAATATTTTACATAGCCTATGGGCATATGAATGGACACTTTTGTTCCAATGTAAAAAAAGATCTTCCTTTATTTTACATTTAAAAAAAGAAGACTAAAAGCATATTTCTAAAGAAAAGTATCTATATTACACTTTTTGTATCTACTGAGGCAATTTATATCTTATATAAGCTGATATTTGCTTTCTGAACGGGTATTGAACCCTGCTGTAGAAAGGGCAACACATAGTGATACATTTTTATAGGAAAGAAATTGATAATTAAAAAAAAAAGGAAGCTGTCTAAAACTAATAAATACAAGATAGATTGAATCAGGGCCTCTTTTAAATTGGCTAATTTATTAGGAAGGTGACAAGTGACCTCAGTAAGTCTTAACAATTTCTAAAGACTAGAGTGGATACCTTTCTCAGGTTCTAGAGATCCTATCCTCTCATGTGGTACACAATTGTTGCTTTTCAAACCTATTAGAGTCTCAAAGGCAGATGTAATTAGAATGGGGGCTGGAGAGGGAAAGGAAACCACAGAGAAAGGGAAGTTAGAGACCAGGCTTCTGTTTCACAGCAAGTGAAACAGAAGTACACGTAAACAAGAGTACATATATCAGACCTGCTGGAAATTATAAGGGGCTACTTATCAATACATCTCACAAGCATTCACCCATTAGAGTGCTGGATTCTCAAAATCTACCACAAAGCTCACCTCTAAGTAGTCTCATCCTGTTGTGATTATTTTGAACACTTACATACTCAATAATATAGTACCCCCCCCCCCCGAGTTATCTTGCATTACTGAGAAATGAAGGTCAAGAGTATGGTGAAGTAGTTAAATAGTAAGGAACTTTGAAGCTCTTTAGAATCCAAGGAACTAGGGTCAAATCTTAGCTTCATTACTCAAGAACTTTGTGATCTTGGGCAAGTTATTTAATCTTTGTCTCTAAAATTTCTAAAATGGGACTAACATTATTAACAATGCTCAAGGCTTAATGTCAATAATGAAATAATACCTATATACCGTAATGCTCAAATACATAAAGTTTTATGAACACAGTCTTTTTTAAAAGTGTTATTTAATTTAACATTCTGAATAGAAATCTCAATAATTTAGTTATTTTTGTTTCTTCCCAAGGTAAAGATACAATTTAACTTTTTCTGGACCATATAGGATCAAAATTAGAAATACAAATTGTAAGGTAAGATTATGTGTGACCATGAATACAAAAAAGTTTCCCTAAGTGATCAGTCTCTTTTACAGATACACCTGAGAATTTTAATTTACAAAGATGTTTTGCCTCTATGTTAATTATTTCTAAACTGTTACAAGCTACAAATGGTTATTATTCTATAACTAATGAAGTATGTTTAAATTATAGCTAAGTTAAGAATAAAAAGAATTCCTTACTAGGAACATATGCTTTTAATGTATGAAATTCCTCAGCTCTCACTATACTGGAGATACAAAGATAAAAAAGAATATATAGTATCTACCCTCCTGAAGCTCAGAGCCTAATGAAGACAGCCATGTAAACAAAATCACAGCAATTTGATAAGTGAAACATTAAAAGAAGCAGTGCTCCATTTGAAGCCAAAATATTTTTCTGGAAGAAATGACCTTTACCTTAAGATGATAAAGAGGAGTTTACCAGGTTGGGGGTTAGGGATTTTAGGTGGGCAGGGGTGATCAAGGAGGCTAGAAGAGCACATGTAAAGTAAAACAGCATGGCAGGGTCTGGAGCAGAGTGCTTGCAGAGAGGCAAATTTAGAAAGGCAGGGATGGATGAGATCTAGCAGAATGGCCTAGTTCACCATACTGAGGAGGAGTCAGCCCTTTTTAAATAAGTTAAGGAGGAATCACAGAAGTATTTTAAGAGCAGTGAAGGAGGTTGGCTGAAAAAGATAACATGCTTACATTCACATTATAGAGAGATCCTTCTACCTAAACTCTGTAAATTGACCAGAAAGGGGGGGATCATTGTCAAGGAAAATATAGGCCAGACTGGACAGAAGCAACAGGTAATCTAAAGTAGTGGTGATAAGAGTGGAGAATAAAGAATGGATTAGAGAGACTAAGAAGGTAGTCTTAATAACCCTCAGAGATCTAGGAAAATTTCCCAATTTCTGGTTTTGGTGAATGGCTGGACCATGATGTCATTAGTCAAAATGGAGACAGTAGGAATAGCAACAGCAAATTTTTGAGAGGAAAATAGCTCAATTTGGAATGTGTCTGAACAGAGCCATCCACTAAGCTGTTTGGAGGAGCTCAGGTAAGGCCAGAATTAACTCTAATGGGAGAAATTAACATAGAGGCAGAAATGGTAGACAAAGGCAAAAATAATGTCACCTATAGGAAGCATATAGATCAAAAATGGGGCTACAAATATATGCTGTATATAACTGCTCACAAACACTTTTACTTTCTGGCTTTCACTTGTTTTCCAATTGGACAACTGCATTTTATGAAAGTGACATGTTATTTATAATTTGCATACTACTTTAAAGGTCTGAAAGTTTTTTCACATAGGTCGGCTAAATATAGTTGCTTAAGTTTCCTGGGCATTGTGTCCAACTTCTTTACTATCATCCCACGCCTAAGTAAAGTGTTTGGGACCTGAAAGATGCCCAGTGAAAATGGATGAATTAACTAACTATGGTCCTTACATCAGTCAAGAAGCAAAAATACAGCATGGAAAGACTTTAAAATTGCTTGAGATACCATTGTAAAGTTATAGATGAACATTTAATGCAGTAATTTTTCTCTATATACTGCCTTTTCCATTTAGAAACATACAATTTTCAGTGGTTTGGGAACTCTGAACCAACTTTTTGGCAGAGTTCAAGAACTCACCTAAAACCAATGATTTATGGCTATCCATGCTTCAAATTTCAAAAGAGAATTCAGAAGCAGGTAGAAAAGTGTAATTATGGATTTCTAAAAATATTTTTAAAAGGGAAAATATTAAAAATGCTTCTCTTGTAGGTACATTCTTATGTTAACAATGTGAGAGAGCTATACAGGAATACTGAAGAGAGTATTTTAAAAGGATTCTCACTCCGGAGAATGAAAACTAGGCAAGTCCAAATGTTTTTTAGTACTTTCCTTGTATATACCTACTCAGATAAATGCACATTATAGAAACTCAGACAATAATAAGTGTTCATAAATTGGTGAATGAAAAAGGTGAGTCAATGAATAAGCAGGGACGGCTGCTAAGCAGAAGAAACTTGGTAATAAGAACCTGAGAGACTGAAGAGGCACAGTAAAGGAGCTCAGTCAGTAAAACTGGAGTGCTAGTTTCGTTGTTTGTCTTCTTACTATTTATTATTAACAAAGTAAAAGATATCTTAACAAACCCACCTTATTCAATAAAAACTAAGAAAGGAAAAAGCTCAATGGTCTGTATATAGGATTACATTACAGTCCAATCTTTTTGGATAGACCACTTCTCAATATTTCCCTTTGCTTTTCTTTGAATGTCTACCCTCCCTCTTGTGCACACTTTTTATGTTAATGAAGAACACGCAACATGGTAGTAACAAGGGGAAAAAAAAAAAATCAAACTGAACATAATGACCTAATTTTAAAACTACCTTAAAATAAATTAATCCACCTTTACTGGCACTTATTTCTATATAAATATTTTTGTGTAATTGAGAATTCTTTATGCACAATTTATCTATCTGCCTGAATGTGGACCTTGGGAATGTCCTATTAAAAATCTTGGTATTATATGCTTTCACAGTTAGACCTTACATTGAGAGAGACTGCATGGAGCAGTTAAAGAGTTTCAGTTGGAGCCAGCAGTTTAGTTCTTGTTTCATTATTTAATCTCTCTATAACTATGGATTCTTTTCTTAAGTACCCTGCATCTCAGTAATTTGTAAAATGGGACTAATAATAGGACTTACAAGACTCACAAGGATGATATAAAATAATGTACCAGGAAGATCCTGTATAAACTGTGTTATTTTTGTAGTTGTAAGTTCAGTTAGTACTTACCAACTTTTTGTATTTCAAGTATATCAAATAACCTAGGTTCCACCACGACAGGTAAACAAAAAGCCTTCTCACTTCCAGAGTACTGCAGTACTCTACAACTGGTAAGTATACCAAGTAATTTCTTCCCTTTAACCTTACATTGAAACAGTCAGTGAGTCAGGGTTTCAGTTTGCAACCAGCTGAAAAAGCAGTGAATAGAAGATACCCTGTCCTAAAAATCCACTACAAATAACAACTAAGCAGATAAGCTGCATCCAAAAAGTCTAAATTGTAATGGTATTACACAGTAAAAGCCATCAGCAGCTTGCCTTGCACAATCCTGCACATTTTAAGAAACTCTGATTCTGCTTACTTGCTTCCCAACATAGATCTCTGAAACAAAAACAAAGCAACATACCAGTGGTCAAATCCTCTGAAAAATTAAAATCTAGACCAGGTTTAGAATGTGAGCAAGATGTCTCCATGGTTATGTCACAAAATTATACTTTTGCTTTGGAAGACTTCTTTTTAGATTATGACCATATTAAAATCACACGTAAGTTCTCATAATTACAAAAGGCACAGTTTCAGGTCCAAAGGCAAGCTAGCCTGGAATTTTAAGTTTCCCACTCTGCCACAATGTGGATTCAGTTTTATTTTCGGGGCCTAGGTTTGAGTTTGGCGTTCTTTATCAGAACTTTACCCTCAAATATACTGTGACTAAACTGCATTACTATTTATTACACATGTAAGATTTCAGATGGAAACAAAGAGAAGGATGGAGTAACTGAAGTTAACATGCTTGTTTAAAAACTAGTCACACATCTTAAGCACTCCCAGATGTCAGTTGACAACCTCACCACTTGAAGCAAATATGTATTTGTTGTGGTAGGGGAGAGGAAAAAGGCCACACCCAAAGCTAAGACTCACAGTGAAGTGATACCAAGTTTCAGAATTTTAACTATTGCTATTTTTGGTACTCTTTCACATCAATGAATTCTTTAAATGCGTACCAGGCCCAAAGTTAAAGGAAATGTTCCTCTGATCCTAATTACTTAGGTAACTTCATTCAGTAAGGGGCAAGTCCAAGATGGAGAATTGCCTCATTCAAAGAAAGATTTAAGCAATCTGGTGTAGAAGAGGACCAAACTCAAATGATCAGCTCTCAGAAGAGACTCTCAAAGAGCCAGATACCACTCCTCCCCTCCCCCAAGGGCTTAGGAAGGCAAGAAGAGCCTATCAACACAGCAGTTACCTGACACAGAACGCTATCAACCTACCTGGACCGATCTTTCAGTCGAGACACCCTTGTCCGCTGGTGCCACCTCCATTCAGGAAGTCTCTCCTCCCGCCCACCCCACCCCCGCCAGTCCAGCTCCCATCAGCTTCCTCAGCCTCATCTCCATCCCACCTCCGTGCCCTCGCCCACTCCACCCATCCCCGCTTACCTTGGCCACATAATCTTTCACTTCATCCAAGTCTCCGTTTTTCAGGGCCCACATGAACTCCTTGTCGCACATCACTGCAGCGGCGCAGGCCGGTTGGCCGGGCAGAAGACGAGGAGGCGGTGGCCGCAGCAAGCGTATGCCGCCGGGCGAGAGGGAGGCAGGGCCGAGCGAAGCCGGAGAGAAGAAGAGAAGGCGGGTTAGGCTGCCAGGCGGGCGAGGCAGTTGGCCGTGGCGATCGTTCGGGCGGGAGAAAGAAAAGTTCTTTTGCGGCTACTGGGCCCAGCAGAGGAGGTTCCGCCTGGCCGAGAAGCAGGAGCGTTTGCGCTTCCGGTTCACTCCCCGCTAGGACCCTCCCCCAACTTCCTCTTCCTCTTCCTCTCCTCGCTACGTCGGTCTTCGGACCCCGCCCCTACAGCCCGAGGCTGGTTGCTGGTGCGCAGGCGCAGTGGTGGGTAGGCCCGAGCCGGGATGGAGGGGAGGAGCCGGGGACGAGTGGGCGGGGCTGAGAGGAAGCGGGCCGAGGGTCCGGGGAAGGTCCGGAAGGGTAGAGAGCGAGTGGAGGCAGAGTTAAAGTGTTTCCGGTGGGATTAGGACGTTTACGTACGATCATAAATAGGCAAGGCTTTTTTTTTGTAAAACGTGATCTTGGAGGGCATCTTGCTCACCTTCTAAAAATGTACAGTAGGAGAGTTTGATTTGAATTCCTTCACTTTTCTTCTTCCTTCTTTCCATTCCTCTTCTCCCCCTTCCCTCCCAACGTTCCCCTTTCTCTTCTTCCTCCCCCCGTCCCTTCCTCCCTCCCTTCCTCCTTTCCCCCCTTTCCCTTCTCTTTCCGTCTCTCCCTTTCTCTGTCTCTCCCTCCTTCTGCTGTCCTATCCAGTATTGCTGGGCTCCTACTACGTGCCAGACTGCTAGACACCGAGAATGTATTATAGGAAAAAACAGTGGAAAAGCAATTTCTACTCTCAATGAAATCTTCAACATTTAAAACAACCATGTAAGTTTAGTGTGTTAATACTATGTATAATGTTTTGTGGGGAGAAAAACTTTAGTGTGTGGTGGAGGAAAACATTAACTCATCTCCTTGACTAACAAATGGCATCCAAATTGATGCCACAAAGCAAACCAAACTGTCTGGTACAATTTGCATTTTTTAAAATGTTGTGTTTGTTTTTAATGGTTTGAAGCTTCAGGGCCATTCTACTGAAGCCAGTTCTGTTCTTCCTAGGGTTTGGCTGTAATGCCATAGGGCACAGCCACCAATAAATTGTAACTAACAACCCTAATGATCCAGACATGCACACATGAACACATAGAGATCCAATAAAAACTCTTATTGGAACTATTGTAAATATAAAGTCTATTATTTATGACCCACTAAATAAATAAACCAAGCTACTTTGGAACCTGCAGCCTTCTGGATCCTTGAGTGCGGCCTTTCGACTGAATCCAAATTTTACAGAACCAGTCCTTAATAAAGGGATTTGTTCTCTGAAGTTTGGATTTGGTAAAGGGGCCAGACTTGGGGAGCTGGAGGGCCAAACATGGCCTTGAGGCTGCAGGTTCCCCACACTTGCTAGGGGTTATAAACACAGACTCTGGAGTCATATTGCTTAATTTTCAATACAGGATTCACCCCTTATTAATTTTATGTCATCCTGGACAAGTTACTAACCCCTCTCCATTACAGTTTTCCACATATGTAAAATGGGGATAACAATAGTGTTTAATAAATATATTTTTTGCTCTCATTTAGAAATAATAAATAGGTTTCAAATCAAAAGACAAACCTCTCCATATTAACAGCTGCCTAGATTGTTATTCGTTAATTTTACTTCCTGACAATTAGAAACACAAATCCATATACCCAAAATGACACATTTCTAGGAACAAATATCAAGGAGGAATTTGTTAGGTAAATCCTGGATTCCCCATCTCTTCTCCAACCCACATTCCTGCCTGTGTGATCTGAGGTACATCGTGCTGAGAGCTCTTGATTTCTGTCTTTAATCCAGAATGTTCGTACGGGATCCATTCTTATATTTAATTTCTTACCCATTTGAATGTCTCAAACTTAACATGTCCAAATTAGGATCTGGTTACCTATAGATTCTAAACCTGGGTGTCCCCTATACTTCCTGTTCTCTGTAAATCACGACACTAACCACTCTATCACTAAAACAAAAAACATGGGAGTCATTTCTAACTCTTCTCCCTTATTCAATCCATTAGTAAGTCCTTCAAAATATCTTAAATTTGTTCACTTCTTGCCATCTTCAATACTGAGCCCTGCCCCTACCCCGCACCTCAGCCATTGCCGTCTCTGTCTGCACTGTTATGGTACCTCCTAGAGCTGCCGTCCCCAACCCTGGGGCTGCGGACCAGTACTAGTTGGTGGCCTGTTAGGGACTGGGCCACAGAGCTCCTCCCTCCTCCCATGGAAAAATTATCTTCCATGAATATGGTGCCAAAAAGGTTGGGGCCCGCCATCCTAGAGGGTCTCCCATTTTCACTCTTACTTGTTTCCAGGTAATTCCCCACATAGAGAGTTACTGTTTTAAAACATAAATCAAACTTGCACTTCTTGTTCTAAGACCTTTCAATGGCTTTCTATTGCAGGTAGAATAAAAGCCTAATTATTTGCTATGGCCTTCAGGGCCCTCTGTGATCTGACCCTTGATGGTATCGCCTATCTTATGACACTCCCTCCCACCCACGTTGCTTCTTTGATTGAAAACTATCTTGTCTTCTGTAAGTTTCAGGAAAACCAAGCTCATTCCACCCTAGGGCCTTTATGCTTGTTATTTACTGTCTGGAATGTTCTTTTAATTCCTGCTCATTCCTTCTGACCTTTAAGGTCACAACACACATGTTAACTCTTCAGAGAGCCTCTCAGAGCATCCGTGTTAAATAGGTCCCTCAGTTACTTCTATTGGACAGCACAGTTTCCACCCCCTTCACAGCACTTATCACAAATATTTGAATTATCTTTTTTATTTGTGTATCTATTTTGGTAGGTATTTATGGTGTTAAACAAATCCTTCTGTCTGTTGTTCTGGGCACAGGAGAGAATTGCTCTTCCTGGCTTCTTCATAGTTTGGTAATGTCATACAACTAATTTTGGCCTATTAGTTATGAGCAGAAGCAATAAGAGTCACTTCCAGGCTTGCCAAAGCAAGACTCTTCAGAACTCTTTTTTCCTTTTGCTACAGAAACCAGCAACATTCAAGATAGTGGCTACACAATCCGTTTGGGTTCCCAAGTGACTATAATGAACAGAGCTCCCCCACCATCCCATAATGGATATGTAGCATGAATAAGAATTAAACTTTCATTGTTTTGAGCCACTGAGATTTTAGTGTTTATTACTGGAGGAACACTGAACCAACCTTGAATATAGAAATTATTGCCAGAATGGGGGTGTTCTATTAATAGAACAAAAATTTTAAATAAATAGCATTGGCTCAGGGGCTAGGTAGTACACAAGAAAGGAAGTGATATGAGAAACCATAGGGATGGTGATTCATATTCGCAGGAGTGAAACATTTGGTGAAACATGGAAGGCAGATAATGTACCCTATAAACTTGTAGCTCTAGGGGAAGAGGCTGGAAAGTGGAAAGCTGGTAGCATGTGTTGGTAACTATTGGGTACATAAAATACTACAGGAAAAGATGAGTTCAGAAAATAATTTTCCAACCTGCAGTTAGGAATGAAAGTGATTATAGGGAGCCAGAAATGTGAAGACTTGTACAGTTGGAAGATACAAGTGATTCTCATCCTTATTCATTAAAAAAAACAAAACTGAGATGAGCAAGAAAGGCTGATGAGAACTCAACCTTGTGGCAAGGGTCAAATTAAAGATATGACTATCACAGCTGTGACTAAAACCGCTGCATAAAGTGGTACCCAGTGAATTACTTTCAGATGGGCAGAGTGGTACAGGTCTTCCCATGACAAAGCCTTATAGGCTCAAGACACCTACAAGAAACGAGAGAAAGTTGTGACTCAGAAAGTACAGTGGCTGTGAGTATGACACAGAGTTGGCTTGAATCAAATATAGAAGCTGATTAAATGTTTGAGAGGGGTGCCATAATATCTATCAGTTAGGGCTCAAGGAAACTGTAAATAGACTTGAAGTGACCCTGGTGCCTCAACCTTTTGTGAGCAGGAAGTAGTCTGAGAAGGCTGCTCAAACCCCGAGCAAAGATGTTCTCTAATCCTCACTTAAGGTAAGGACAAGGGGGATTGTGGAAAAGAAAGACCCTTCTGCAAGGTGGGCCTAAGAACCACAGAAAACAATGCACTCGGGGAGAGGAGTACCATGGATCAAAATCAGGGCCTCATCAAGGAACATCCCCGACCCTAGTGGAAAGGATCCTTGCAATGTCTGCCGGGCAAGGTTCCAGAAGTCCCACAGACTAATGATTGGTATCCGTATTCTGTTCTTTCCCTTTTCCAATGGGAGTGCTTATAGAGGTTATCCTAGGTGAATTCTATCAGCATAATTAAGGACCTTAATTAACCAAGAGTCATGCCTGAATGCCTCCTCACCTTTTCGTGGTTCTAACCTTTGCAAACAGGGTCTATATATTCTACAATAGAAAGACTTTTGAGGTCTGCTTCAAAATGCCAACAAAAAAGAATGAACTTAAAGATGGCCATGACAATTTTAACTGGGATTGTGTTCTTTTATTTCCATATTACAAAAGTAATAAATTAATGCATGCTTGCTTTTTAAAAATTTAGGAAAACGTCATTGTATATAGAGTAAAAAGTGAAAATACTCTTTATTGTAGTCCCTAATCTCTTCCTTATACAACCCATAGATAACATACCTCACCATGTATAACCACTGAAAGCATTCTGCAGAGCTGGTGAACTGTGGCATATACTCTTAATTGGAGATAGAAAAAACATAAAATGGGTTTTTATAAATGTATCCTGTATATGTGTATACATATATACTTAGAAAAGTACAAGGAGGAATCAAGTATTAATCATGGTATTCTCCAGATTGTGGGATTATCATTGATTTATTGCTTTCTTCCCTATACTTTTCTACATTTCTAATTTTATATTAAAAGTTCTGATTTAATATCTTTGTAGAGCAGGATTTATGTCCAACTCAACTGAAGGAGTTTCAAGTCATTATGGTAAGAAGTTTACAAAAGTCAAGTGAAAAGAAAGAGTCATGTGGTTAGTGTAGCTCTAGTAGGTAGTCAACATAATAGAAATTTACAACAAATATTTTAATAAATATTTATTTTGTGTCAACACTGTTTTGGGAGTTGAGAATAAAGTGGTAACTAAGACAAGGTAAGACCCTTCTTCTTATGGAGATAAATATTCTAGTGTGGGAGGCAAATAATGAATGATTACCTTATATTAATAAGATAATTCAGGTAATATTTAATGCTATTAAGAAACTAAAGAATGTCATGGTAATAGTGAATGTTGTTGTTGGGCAACACTAGCTAGACAGGGCAGTAAAAGAAGGCCTCCCTGGGACTGTCGGAGCTGAGACTTGGAGCAAACCTCTCAACCCTCTGCAGACAGAGCCTTCCAGGCAGAAGGAACAGCAGTTGCAAATGCCAAGGCAGATGTAGGCTTGGTTGAGCCAGGGACTGGGTGGGCTCAGCTATAATAGTATGAATGTGTGCATGAGAAGTCAGGGCAAGTCCTGATAATAATGTGGACTTGCCGAATGTGTTATAAGGGTTTTTTTGGGGGGAAAAAGTACTAATAAAATGTTACTGACAAACTTGTCAAATGTGGTAAGAATAATTGCAGTGCTAAAATGGTGTTAAAACCACAGAGAAAGTCTACATGAGTATAAAATTTAGTTTTGCATTTTTTCGCTTCTCTCAAATTCTGATTTAGATTATGTATCTCATGTAGACTGAGTGTCATGAACAGCTAACACCCTTATAGTTAAATAATTTCAAGATAATTCTTTAAGGAACCCTATTCTTCATGCTGAATAAGCCCTCTAAAAGTGATGTATGGTGTTGACACCAAGTTCTAGACAGCAGGCACTGAGTCGGTGAGTTGGGGCAGAGGGACAGCATACAGATCATGTTGGTTGTGTGTGCAGGTGTTTGGTGGTGGGGGTGGCTGTGAATTTGGGAGGCCACAATGTTTGGGCTGGATATACAACTAGAATGATTGAGCTCGTTAGGTACCTCTGCTTCAAAGGATCTAGATTCATTTTTAGAATGAGAGCAGGCTGTGCTTAAACAGGCTCAGCTGTGGAAGGTGAGGACTGGCAGGGCCCTGAAGCACAGTTCTGATCCTTCAGAAACTCCCTACCAGGCATTGGGTAGTGGTAGCAGCAGCAGACTCAGAGTTTGGCTGGCTCAGCTGAGAGAAGATGAGCCGTTTGAGGAAGATGGTAAGTAAGCTTGACCAGAGAGGTTTCATTTAGAGATAAGGGGAGATCCTGACTTACTGCAGAAGTTTACTTGTGAATAGAACATTACTGAGATGTTTGTATTTCTTCTTTTTTCTAAATCATATTTTACTTTTTTTGGTCTTTTAAATTTTTAATTATTTTTAAATTAATGTGTGATATTTGTACATATTTATGGGTTGCATGTGATATTTGATATGTGCATGCAATGTATAATGATCAAATCAGGGTATTTAGGCTGTCTATTACCTGGAACATTTATCATTTCTTGTTAGAGAATAGTGTATTGTTATTGCCTTGGTTTATAGAAACAAATGTATTATTACAGACTAAATATAATCAGTTGGAAAGTATGCTATTTTTCCTTTTATTAACCACACCTATGTGGATTCTGGTGCTAGGCATTACTGCTCACCTTTGACAGTTCCTGAATTTTAGGGCACATCCCTGGCTGAGATGAATAGTCTCTGATATGTTAGCTTTGCATTCCTAAATATATAATAGGAAAGGCGAATGTCAAACTGCCACAGGTGACAGCAGTTGCTGAAATGTACCCTGGAGGATAAAGGCAACAGAGAACTAAAGTTCTTTGAGAAAGCTTCAGATGTTTAGATCATGTGGTAAACTCTGTTGACTAAAGGTCTCAATGTTGCAAGGTCCTCCAGGGTAGATGGAAAGAGATTGAATGTTTTTGCTAGCTTAAGGGAAAAAGAAGACAATTCAAAGTTCCATGAGCTTTGTTTTTATAAAACATCAACTAAGCCATCAATCAAAAAGTCTTATAAATATTAAGACTAGGTGGGGGCAGAGCAAGATGGCTGATTAGAAACTTCCAGCAATCATCCTTCTGCAGGTACACCAAATTCAAACACTATCCATGCAAGCAAGCACCTTCTGAAGAACCGAGAGAACCTTTGACATTTTATCAAGGAAAGAGGCACTAAAGAGGTCAGAAAAGACAATCTTACATTGTTTACACCACCCCTTCCACATCCCTCAGCAGTGCTGCAGAGCACTCCAAGTGGACAGAGAGTAGAGAGACACTCTGTATGCTTGGGGAAGGGAGAATGACATGACTGTGGGACTTTGCATTGAAACCCAGTGCCACCCTGGCACCGGGGAACACAGCATAGGGCAGAATTCTGCCAGTGCCCTTGACCCATGGAAGGAACATTTAGATCAGGTCTGCAGAGATAAATCCACCCCCCATCCCAGGGTTCTTGCTAGCTCCACCAGCTCCATCCCTGGCTGACAAAAAGCAGCATGGGGCCTGGACTAAATTCATAAGGCAGTCAGGCCACCAGAGCTGAAGTTCTTGGACAGTTCCTGCAGCTGGGCTGTGCTGCCTTGGAGCCAGTGGACTTAGGGTGCATATGACTGAGTGAGACACCAGTAGTGGCAGACAAGCCAGTGTCTATGTCATCCCTTCCCCCAGCTACAGGCAGCACAGCTCAGGGAGTCTTCTAATACTTGCAGAAGGGGAAGGGAAAAGTTCGGAGCACTTTATTTTGCAACATGGGTACCAGCTAAGCCACAGTAAAATAAAGTATCAAGCAGACTCCTGAAGCCCCTGAGTCCAGGCATTAGTTCCTAGAAGGCACTTATGGACCCATCCTGGTCCAGAAAGAAACATGCTGCCTTGAAGAGAAGGACCCAGTCCTGGAAGGGTTCACCAACCGGCTGACTAAAGAGCCTTTGGGCTTTGAATAAATACCAGAGGCAGCTAGACAACAATCACCACTGATTTGGTGAGACTGAGCTGGCTTCAGGTGTGACCTGACTCTGGTGGCCAGTAGGGAATGTCCACAGCATGCCTCCCTCAGCTCTAGAAGCGGAGCACAAAGAGTGAGGGAAGAGAGTGAGAGTCTTTGCCTGGTAATCCAGGGAATTCTCCTGTATCTTACCCTAGTCCACTAAGGCTGTATCACCAGGAGTCTTCCAGAGTCATTACTGGGCTTGGAGTACCCCAAGTGTTGATATATTACTAGCTGCAGTGACCAAAGACTTAGGTCACAACATTCAATTCCCTTTGAATGCAAGGAACACCTTCTCAAGAAGGACAGGTTCAAACAAGCCCAGACTGCAAAAATTAAATACCTAACTCTTCAATGTCCAGACATCTGTGAACATCTAGAAGCATCAAGAACACCCAGGAAAACATGATCTCACCAAACAAATAAGGTACAAGTGATCAATCTTGGAGCAATGGAGATATGTGACCTTTCAGACAAAGAATTCAAAATAGCCATCCTGAAGAATCTCAATGAACTTCAAGACAGCACAGAGAAGGAATTCAGAAGCCTATCAGAGAAATTTAACACAGAGATTGGTCTAATTAAAAAAAATCAAGCAGAAATTCTGGAGCTTAATAATTCAATTGACAAACTGAGAAATGCATCAGAGTCTCTCAACAGCAGAATTGACCAAATAGAAGAAAGAATCAGTGAGCTTGAAGACAGGCTATTTGAAAATATATAGTCAGAAGAGAAAAAAGAATAAAAAAGAATGAGGAATGCCTACAAGATCTAGAAACTAGCCTCAAAGGGCAAATCTAAGAGTTATTGGCCTTACAGAGGAGGTAGAGAAAGAGATTGGGGTAGAAAGTTTGTTGAAAGAATAACAGAGAACTTTCCAAATCTAGAGAAAGATATCAACATTCAGGTACAAGAAGGTCATAGAACACCAAGCAGATTTAACCCAAACAAGATTACCTAAAGGCGTTTAATAATCAAGCTCCCAGAGGTCACAGATAAAGAAAAAGTTCCTAAGAGAAGCAAGAAAAAAGAAAAAGTAACATAAAAAGGAGTTCTGATATATCTGGCAGCAGACTTCTCAGTGGAAACCTTACAGGCCAGAAGAGAGCGACATGACGTATTCTAAGTGCTGAAGGAAAAAAACCTTAACCCGAGAATATTATATCCAACAAAGATATACTTCAAACATGAAGGAGAAACATGTTTCCCAGGCAAACAAAAGTTGAGGTATTAATTTCATCAACACCAGACCTGTTCTATAAGAAATGCTCAAAGGAGTCTTCAATCTGAAAGAAAAGAATGTTAATGAACAATAAGAAATCATCTGAAGGCATACAACTAACTGGTAACAGTAAGTGCACAAGCACAAAATACTCTATTGCTGTAACTGTGGTGCATAAAACATATCTTTTGAATAGGAAGCCTAAAAGACAAATCTATCATAAATAATTACATCAACTTTTTGAAAGATAGATAGTATAAAAAGATATGAGTAGAAACAACAAAAAGTTAAAATGCAGGGGGAAGAGGATGGAGTTAAAAGGTAGAATTTCTGTTAGATTTCTCTTTGATTATTTATTTGTAAGCAGAGTTGTCATATCTTAAAATAATTTGGTTATAAAATGTTTTCCACAAGTGTCATGGTAACCTCAAATCAAAAAACCTACAACAGATACACAAAAAATAAAAAGCAGGAAATTAAAACACACTACCAGAGAAAATCACTTTTAACAAAGCATGACAGGAAGTAAAAAAGAAAGACAGGAAAACAAAACAGCCAGCAATCAAATAATAATATGGCAGTAGTAAGTGCTTACTTATCAAAATTAACATTGAATGTGAATTGACTAAACTCTCCAATCAAAAGACATACAGTGGCTGAATGGATCAAAAAATGAGAGCCAACCATATGTTGTGTGCAAGAGACACACTTCACCTATAAAGATACACATAGACTGAAAATGGGATAGAAAAAGATATTTTATGCAAATGGAAACCAAAAAATAGCAGGAGTAGCTGTACTTCTATCATATAAAATGGATTGCAAGACAAAAACTGTGAAAAGAGACAAAGGAGGTCCTTATATAATGATAAAGGGGTCATTTCAGTAAGAGGATATAACAGTTCTAAATATATATGCACCCAACACTGGAGCACCCAGATATATAAAGTAAATATTAACAGAGATAAAGAGAGAGGTAGACCCTAATACAATCATTGGAGACCTTAACAGTCTACTTTCAGCATTGGACATATCATCCAGACAGAAAATCAACAAGGAAACATTGGACTTACCCTGTACTGTAGACCGAATGGATCTAATAGACATTTACAGATGGTGGCTGCAGAATACACATTCTTCTCCTCAGCTCCTGGATCATTCTCAAGGATAGACCATATGTTAGGCCACAAAACAAGCTCTTAAAATATACAAAAAAATTGAAATCATACCAAACATTTTCTCTGACCGCAATGGAATAAAACTAGAAATCAATAACAAGAGGAACATTGGAAACTATAAAAACACATGGAAATTAAACAACATGCTCCAGAATGTCAGTGGGTAAGTGAAGAGATTAAGAAGGAAATTAAAAAATTTCTCAAAACAAATGAAAATACAATATATCAAAGCCTATGGGATACAGAAAAAGCAGTAATAAGCAGAAAGTTAATAGCAATAAGTGCCTGCACCATAAAAGTAGGAAATCTTCAAATAACTTAACAACACATCTCAAAGAACTAGAAAATCAAGAGGAAACCAAACCCAAAATTAGTAGAAGAAAAGTAATAATAAAGATCAGAGAAGAAATAAATGAAATTGAAACAAATTATAAAACATCAATGAATTAAATCCCTTTAACAAAGTTGACACATCCTTTAGTTAGGCTAACTAACAAAAAAAGAGAGAGGACCCAGATAAATAAAATCAGAGATGGAAAAGGAGACATTACAACTGATACTGCAGAAATCCAAAGGATCATTAGAGAACACTGTTATTAGCAACTATATGCCAATAAATTGGAAAACCTAGAAGAAATGGATAAAGTCCTAGACATATATTATCAAGATTGAACCAGGATGAAATACAAAATCTGAATAAACCAATAACAAATAACAAGATGGAAGCACTAATAAAAAGTTTCTCATCAAAGAAAAGTCTGGGACCAATGGCTTCACTGCTGATGTCTACCAAGCCTTCAAAGAAGCATTGATACCATTCCTACTTGAACTATTCCAAAAAATCAAGGAGGGAATACTCCCAAACTCATTCTATGAACTTGTATCACTTTGGTACCAAAACCAGACAAAGACAACAACAAAAAAGAAAACTATAGACCAATATCTGTGATGAACGTAGATGCAAAAATCCTCAAAAAATACTAGCAAACCGAATTCAACAACACACCTAAGAAGAGTATTCATCATGATCAAATGGGATTCATCCCGGGGTTGCAAGGATGGTTCAACATATGTAAATCAATGAATGTGATACAACATATTAACAGAACAAAGGTCAAAAACCATATGATCATTTCAATTGATGCTGAAAAGAATGTGATAAAATTCAATATCACTTCATGATAAAAACTCTCCAAAAACTGGGTGTAGAAGTTAGGGTATACTTTAAAATAACTACAACAGTGGAATTGGAATGTTCCTAACACAAAGAAATAATAAATGCCTGAGGTGATGGATATCCTAGTTATCTGATTTGATTAATTCACATTGTATGTCTGTATCAAAACATCACATGTACCTTATAAAGATATATAACTATTATGTACCCATAATAATTTTTAAAAAGGCTAACAAAAATATCATGTATCAATAGGCACAATACATTTATGTTGATTGTGTATGACTTGGAATATAATACCTCTGTTTTAAAGGTTATAAAAGTTTGTTTTTTGTTCTTTCTTTGATCTATTTGATATCAAATGTTTGTTAAACCATAAATCAAAAGGTTGTTCTTAGGAGAAAATATATTTTATGATGATTCATTTTATGTTTTCATCCCTAGGTACCATATACTAAAATTTCTGAATCACCTATCATTTTTTTTTTTCTGGTAAATTTGGGGAGAGTTCAATTGCAGTATAACTCTTTCTCTGATCTTTGAAATATGTGACTGTGCAGATTCACTGTCTATATGGATAGGAGCAAGTGTAATACATATACATGTTATAGATATGCTGATTTTGTAGTTAAAAGCAAATGCATGACTGGCATGCCATGTGACATCTTTGTCATGGAGACCTAGGCACATCAGCCACAGGGGAGTGGGTATGGAAAGGAGTTGGGGAGGAAAAGAATAATGGTGAAAACAAACATTCTAATGTTTTATAGATTGTCAAATGCTTTCACAGTATTTCTTATGAACATCAAACCTACCCTATGAAGTTGGTTTTGTTGCTGTGTCATTTTGCAGTGTGGAAATGAAGCAGGGAGAGATTCTGTGACTTTCCAAGGCCACATATGCTGTAGGTAGAAAAGTTGAATGTCCATTGTGGCTTTAAAACTATACTGTTTAGAAAAAGTGGGGGCAGGCAATGCATGGTGTGGTGAGAACAGGAGTTGAATTTGTTGAAGTCCCAGGTTCCAATGCACATAATTAAGTAAAAGTGTTTCAGAATTTTTAGAAGCAATCAGTGTATGCCTTCATTTTAAACAGTCCAGGCTTGAGGACGAGGTTAGAAAGAATCTTGTTTCTTTAAAGACCTGGCAGCTAGAAAAGATGTCATTAGGCCAGGAAGGGGGAGAGTTTTGGAGTCAGGCAGGAAAACTGGAAATGCCTATGAAAGTCATTATGTTCCCATCGGGGTTGCTCAACCTCAGCATTATTGACATTTTGGGTGGGATAATTTGGAGAGCTGTTCTGGAACATTTATCATTATAGGGTGTTGAGCAACAGCCCGAGCTTTGACACACTAGATGCCAGTAGCATTGCCTCTCCTCATCCCCAGTTGAGTCAGCCAGAAATGTCTCCAGACATTGCAAAATGTCCCCTAAGGGGCAAAGTCACCCATAGTTGAGAACCATTGTTTAAGGTGCATCAAACTGAATTATGTAACCAAGATTGCATGCTTCAAGTTTACCTACTGGCACATGGGTTGTATCTCAATATTTTTTCCCTCACGCTATGGTATTTTTAAAACCAATGCAATCAACTTGTCAAATGGATGCTTATTGGACAACCCTCTACAGATGTGTAGCATCAGGGAAAAATAAGAGGGGAAATTATGGTCTTAAGGAAAAAGACTTTGGGGAAAAATTCCAAATTCTTGACATACTGGCAATAGAATATGACCTGAAGCAGAAACTTCCTGAGGCTCGTGCTTTTACATCATAGCTGTGGGCATGTAAAACAGTACAATCCTTTTGAAGACCATTTCCCTTGACCCTGGTATCAGGGGCTCCTCCTCTAGTGTGTGGAGGAGCCTCTACTTCATATCAAGCTCACTGGCCAATTACAAAGGCCCAGAGACACCCATTCTGAAGTTTCTGATGTGAAAAACTCTCCTGACTATCTCCTAGAAAAATAAAATAAAAATACCACAAGCAGTAAGATTTTGAACCTCTTCCGAGGAGGTCATGAATAGAGACAACTTAATTTTTAAAAGGCAAGAGGCTTGTAATATTGCAGCTTCTGAGTGCTGAAAGGGCACAAGGCTTAATGGAGAAATATAATATGCAATTAATGGTTTGCTGGTGAAAAAACAAGAACACTAAATAAGGAAGTCAAACAACTCATATTTTGACCATTCTTTTATTCTGGCTCCAAAACTACCACTTGGACCCAGAAAGGAATATAAGGAAAGATGTAAATCCTCAAGAGAACTTCTCTGCAGAAACTTACTGCATTATTAATACATGGATTAAAAAATCATGCTTATGAAGGAAAAATCATTAATGGCCACACTAGTGGACATTTGCCTTTAAAATTATTTTGGCTGACCAGCCCTGGAATACTCATCTCATGCTTTGGAAATTCCCTTTCTAATGAGTGTTGGAAAGGAAGCAGGCTTGTCTGTAACCATAGAAGAAGAAAATGCCAAATACTTGCTGATCTAGCATCTCTTAGCCTCATCAGTCTGATGGAGCCACCCGAGAACCGAGAGCTGGTGATGTGCAGATTGTGAAAATCACATTCTGTGGGAGCAGCAGCTGGAGGAAGACTGAGTTCCTTGTGACAATTGTTCTTGTGCAGCATCTGTGACTTAGAGGTGATGGCGGAGCAAGCCATGGCTTCTAAGGTTCAGAGGTCATGGCGGCAGCCATGGGAACCGAGGCAACAGGGGATTCTACCTTGTGATTTTGGGTGTTGTTATCAGCTAGCTGTACAGCAACCTGTCAGTTTTCCAGTTCTTACAGTGACTCTGGGAGCCACGCACTATATTTTTAATAGATTCCATTTCTTTTTAGTTGCTGAAGTCAGCTGGAGTTGGTTTTTCTTGCCTAAAACTAAGAACTCAGAGTGATACAATCATTTTAGCTTGTAAAAATTACATTAACAGCAATAGAAGCAGAAAATTTGTTTTCAAAACAGAATTCAGTCGTCGTGCTAATAGATACAATAATAGCTAACACTTCAGAAGTGCTTACTCTGTGCCAGGTACACAGAGTAATAAACATTCACCGCGTTTATTAACTCTTTAAATCCTGACAACAGTTTTATGAGCAAACAGAGGCACAGAGCAGGTAAGTACACAATTGGTAAAAATGCAGAGTTTTGCTTTGAACCTGAGCGTTTTGACTCCAAGGCCCATGCTCTAGACAGTTATCAAGTAAGGCTCTGTCTACTTTGCTACGGAACTTCCTTTTTCACTGCTCCTTTAATTTTTCAGATTTCATCAAGGAAAAAGTCTTTTATTTCTTCCTTGATAATTTCTAACACAAGAGACTTTACCTTCCACAGTGAGGAACAAAGGTGCTATACTGGCACAACTACTCAGCCAGGGTAGAATACTGTCTTTGTCCATTCAGTTATTCATCCACTGAGCAACTATTTAATCACTGCCTGTGGTAGGCAGACTCCTAAAACAGCTCTCATGATCTCTGCCTTCTGGTATTCATGCCCTTGAGTAATCCTCTGGCCTTGAGTGTGAGCTGGCGTGCTGACTTGTTTCTAACCAACAGAACGCAGCAAAGGTGATGAGATAGCACTTCCATGATTACTTTGTCGAAGGTTATGACTTCTCTCCCACTAACAAACTCTCTCACCGTTGCCTTCTTGGCTTGCACTGCTTGATAATGCAAATTGCTGTGAAATGAGCTGCCCTGTTGGGGTGGCAAGGGACTAAAGGCAGATTCCAGCCAACAGCCAGCTAGGAACTGAGGACTTACTCTGACAGCCCTTGGAGAACTGACCTCTGCCAACAACCACATCCACTTTGAAGCAGATCCTTCCCCAGTTGAGCTTTCAGATAAAACTCCAGCTCTGACCAACACTTAGGTTGCAGACCTGGGAGACACACTGAGTCAGAGCACACAGCTGGGATTCCTGACCCACAGAAAGTGTGAGATAATAAATGGGCGGTGTTTTAAGCTGCTAAATTTGTAGTAATTTGTCATGCAGAAATAGATACCCTATATAATACCTTTTGTGCGACTAGCACTTTTTCTAGATAGACTAGGTCCCTGTCTTCGTGGGACTTCTGAAAGAACTAAACATGATAGCTTCAGCTAGTTGTTGGTGTTCTGAGCAGAATAAAATATGGTGATGCTATCAAGCTGTCTTGTCCAATAGGGTAGCCCCTATCTATACATGGGGCTATTTAAATTAAAATTAATTAAAATTCAGTAAAATTAGAAATTCATTTTCTTAGCCACAGCAGCAACATTTTAAAGAGCTCAGTAGTCACATGTGCTGGCTCGTGGCTGCTGTGTGGAACAGCACTGAGTAGAGAACATTTCCATCATCCCAGGAAGTTCTACTGGGCAGTGCTATGGCAGAGGATGACTGGGGGAATGAGGAGCCTCTTTAAAATGAGAGGCTAGAGAAGGCTTCTCGGAGGGGGAAGTATTTGAGGCAAGACCTAAAGGATAAGGAAAAGCCAGACCTGCAAAGATCTGGGGGCAGGATCTACTCAGCAGAGGGAACAAGACACATGAAGACGTAAGGTGGAAACTCTCGTGGTGTTTGAAGACAGTCTGCCTCGAGCTGAGCGACACAGCAGAAGAGGAGTGGCAGTGAGATAGGAGAGGGAGGCTGAGGGCCCAGGTGCACAGGGTCTCGTGGTCCAGGGTAAGGGGCTTGGATTGTGTTCTGTGTACAGTGGGAAGCCACTGGAGGTTTTAAGCAAAGGAATAACATCATATTAATATGATTCATGTTCACGTTCTCAAGACAGAAGTTTGTCTAGTGTGTGAGTGGATTGTTGGAGGTAAACCAATAAACTATTTTGGGGGGAAATAGGTAAATCGTTTAGAAAACTATTTCAGTAGCCCAGGATGAACTGGGTAGTGGCTGTTAAGATAGAGAAATAGACAGGTAAAGGATATTTTGCATGTGTGACTGGTAAGACATGACGGAGTAAATAAAGTGGGGAAGGAAAAAAGGAGGAATCAAGCATTGTATTTACAATTTTGATTTGAATAAAAGATTAGATGGTGGTAGGGACAGGGAAGGCTGGGGGATGAGCAGGTTTGGAGGGCAAAAATGAAGGGTTCATTTTTGGTCATGTTAAATTCGAGATGCCTATCAGACACCCAGGTAGTCAGGTAAAGTGGGCCATTAGATACACATCTGGAGTGCAGTGAGGTCAGAGCTGGAGATACAACTTGGAGTCACTGGCATATAAATGCCATGTCAGGCCACAGGACTGAAGGACATCTCCAGGGAAGGCACAGAGAGAGGAGTGAGTCCTCAGGGCTGCCAACATTGGAAGAGAAGGAAACAGACAGAAGAACGTTACGTATACCACACGGTCCCTCCCTCCCTTCCCCCTCTTTATTCAATAAAGAACTGGGTTGGTAGTAACAACACTAAGTCCTGGGCTGGAGATGAACTAGACTTTTGTAAAGCAATAGCTGTCTGGTGTTTAAAACACAACACCAGGGGATGGAGATGGTGATAGGAGAGAGAGGAATAAAATTACAAGCAAACACCAAACCATTCAGCCTGGTAACCTAGGAGAGTCATCTCTCCAACCTCATCTTGTGTCTCTCCATCCCTGGCTCCCCAGGTTCCAGCCACAGTGGTTTTTCAGGCCCTCAAATGCACCAATCTTTCCTGCCTCAGGACCTTTGCACATGCTCCTTCCTCTGGCTGCTGCTTTTTCTCCCCCTTTCATGACCACTCAAACTCTAGTAAGTCCCTCTTTTTTTTACTATCCCAGCAATTTTTCCTGTATAGTTTTTATTATATACAAAACAAAAAATACAATTTCATAATTATAAATTGTAAAATTAGAATATAATTCTACATTCTAGTAGAATATAGAATATAATTCTCACAAATGAAGATACAATTTATATCTTTGTTTACTCTTGTATTCCTAGTCCTTGCGGATAAATACTTGCCGGGTATCTATCCTCAGTGCCTGGGGATAAATGTCACGGTACGAATGAATTTATGTATTTAGCGTTAGACACTCTAAGTTGTTTAAGAGGTTTTATCCTACTTAAGCCACTCAATTCTATGGTGGAGATATTTTTATTCTGATTTTATAGATAAGATAACAAAGGCTGAGAAAGATCAAGCAACTTGGTAAAACTCACATAGCTAGTAAGTAGTAGCGGCAGCGTTTGAAGCCAGAGGCAGGGATTCTAAAGTCTCTGTGCTAGAATGGAATGACCAGCAGACAACCTGGGGGAGAAGAAGCTGGAGTGATACGCCACACAGTAAGAGTCGCTGCCACCCAAGTCCAAAATTTAAAGAAATCAGGGTGAAGGCAGAGCTTCGAAGGGGCAGTGCTGTAGGGTTGAGGCATGAGATGTGGGTTATATCAACAGAGCCATTCAAAAACAAGATGGGGAATAATGGGAACCAGGCCTTTTTGCAGAAATAGAGCACCAAGGAGTCAGACAAGCAAGTCAGTGCTAGTTCATTGCGCTAACCGAGCCCCTTCTTCCTGTCACCTGGGAAAAATAGAAGAACTACAAGAATTAAGAAATCTGGTAGATAGACCCAGGATTTTTAGGGGGATAGTCGTCTCTCATGCACTTACATCACATTTATTATTATACATTTGTGAGATAATTTGATCAATCTTTGTCCCTCTGTAGATTCCATGAGGGTTGTTTATTTGTTGCTCGCTTTGCTCACTG
>CAUYRT010107292.1:0-47509 GCA_963574885.1 Lepilemur ruficaudatus
GGTGGCTCACGCCTGTAATCCTAGCACTCTGGGAGGCCGAGGCGGGCGGATTGCTCAAGGTCAGGAGTTCGAAACCAGCCTGAGCAAGAGCGAGACCTCATCTCTACTATAAATAGAAAGAAATTAATTGGCCAACTAAAAATACACAGAAAAAATTAGCTGGGCATGGTGGCGCATGCCTGTAGTCCCAGCTACTTGGGAGGCTGAGGCAGTAGGATCATTTGAGCCCAGGAGTTTGAGGTTGCTGTGAGCTAGGCTGACGCCATGGCATTCACTCTAGCCCGGGCAGCAGAGTGAGACTCTGTCTCAAAAAAAAAAAAAAAAATGACATTTTTAGTGAAGGAAATAATAATCTAATTTTTTTCTTTCTTGTTAAGTGTCTGACTTGAGCTGAGGCCCACCATGAGTCGTTAGTAGCACAGATGAAATTTCTTTTGGTATTCACTGTGTTCTTATGCTAAAATATACTCCACTTAGCTATAAATTGTTTATATTTAAAGGAAATAAATTAAGAAATAACTAATGGAGGATCAGGGCCAATAGAAGGGATAATTCATTTTGAGTGGTTACCTGAGGGGGCACGATTTTGTGGTGAGAATCAGCAAAAATAGGTCCCAAGAATGGAGCCCTGGCCTCGGCTATGAATCCGCCCCAACCCCTCTTGCTGATGTCCCGGCCGTGAGATATCTGTCACAGTAGATACTGACATAACGGAAAAAATCACTTGTCCCCGATTCTTGTAAACATCAGTAATAGAATTTTAACTTAAAACATAGTAAGAATGAACATAAAACTATACGTGTATGTAGTATAGGAGGGTATATTTTATGGAAAAATAATTTTGGCCCCTGTTACCTACCTAAATCCGGTTCTTGGTTAAACATCAGCACTGAATTTAGGTAAATCATGTGCAAAATGTAGTTTAATAAATTTTAGGTTCTGCTGGTGTTTCAGCCATTTATTGTAGAAGATTTTCATCTTTCAGGCTTTTTGAAGATGATCTGAGGAATGATGAAGGACATAACAAAATGCAGAATAGGCTTCCATAGATGGTTTGCTTTTTTTTTTTTCATTTTCTTTTTTTTTTTTTTTTTTATTGAGACAGGGTCTCATTGTGTCACCCAGGCTGGGGTGCAGGAGCCTGGCCTGATCATAGCTCACTGTAACCTCAAACTCTTGGGCTCAAGGAATCTTTCTGCCTCAGTCTCCTGAGTAGCTGGGACTGTAGGCACATGCCACCACACCCAGCTAGTTTTTTTATTTTTTGTAGAGGTGGGGTCTTGCTATATTGCTCAGGCTGGTCTCAAACTCCTGATCTCAAGCAGTCCTCCTGCCTCATCCTCCCAAAATGCTGGGATTACAGGCGTGAGCGAGCCACTGCACCTGGTCCATTTGCATATTTTTTTATATTTTTAGGCCTAAATAGTATTTATAGTCTGTGAGGTAGATGGGTGGGTTGAGGGAGAGCATTTGTTAAACCAGCATTAAAGTACTCTTGCGTGTCCGTTTCCCTTTTGCACATACGTATATACTTTTATGTGTATATAGTTGTGCTCATTTAGACCACCCACAAAAAGTGCTCTTCTACAAGTGGCCTCTGAATATTGCTTCTCTGTAGGGTCCACTACTGAAGTGGAAGACATCTCAAAGAAATACACTGGGAATTCCTGAAGGGGAGAGTAAGTTTAGGTGGAGGGTAAAAGCGGTTTTCAGGAGGGAAAGGTGGTTACAGAAATTGATTCTGTATCATCCTCACTCTAAAAAGAGGGAATTTAATAACCCAGTTTATTGTGTCCCCAACTTTCTGGCCTGTAGAAAGAATCGCTGTTATGCAAAATACATGAATGGCGAGCTGTCCTCCTGAGGCCAGTTTCCGTGTCTCTGAAACCTGAACTAGTCCGTCTACCATGGTATTTTAATCCCCTCAGCCCTCCGGTTATGCTCAGAATTTGCCACCTGTAGAATGTATTACTCAAAGGCTTGGTTTTAATTTGATGTGTTTTACGTAAAAGCTTGTTTTTTTCTTTACCAAAAGCATCGTCTAATGATTTTCAGAGTTTTAATTCTTGTGTTTGTCAATTGACAAAGGGGTAAAATGTAAATTTAGATGGAAATCTCTTAAACCTGAACACAGAACATATGAAATGTAAGGGTTCTCTCGCATTTCGCAGGATTTCACCCGGGTCAGAGACGGAGACGCAGCTGCCCAGCCTGCTCTGTATGTTGTTTATCCTGCTCCACGAACAAGTAATTTTAATCATGTGGGAAATGAAATATTTCTGACTTTTCCCCATCCATTAGTGATTGTGGGTTTATAGACACCAAAACTGAGAAAAGTGGTTTCCTTTAAGTCTTAACAAAGATGACTGCTGGAGCTCTGGAAAGTGGGCAGTATTCATTGTTCATTCTTTAATTGTTTGCAAGGTGGTATGCGCTGCCTGGGAAACAAGCAAATAGGTCAAAAACCTGAAAGCTCTCAAATGATTCCCTGACAAGCATTATTGGAAGGAGTATGGTGCTTTGGAAGTGCTGCCTTCTGATTATGAAACCCAGCCTCTTTTCTGAAATCCATCCAGATGCCAGGGCTGCGGTGATTTTCACCTTGCGTGGTTAGAGTTTGCATCCGCGTCCGCGGCCGAGAGCTGCCCCTCCCCCACCCGCACCTCAATTTGAGCCACTTCCTTCCTGAGCGAGTGGAGGGGATCCGGGCAACCTACTATCATGACCCGGCTAGAGTTACTCTTGATGAAACACCCCTCTTTTCATTTGCAGAACAGTCAGACATGCCTAAAATGTTCTTAAGTGAGCTTTTAGAATGTTGCCATCTGCTTCCTGATTGCGTCTTTATTTCCACGGAACATTTCCCAGGCAGTTGCTCTGTGGAGATGTCATTGTGGTCATTTTAGTATGTTGTTTTTTTCTCCGATTATCAACATTGAGGATTTTTACATATGTGATTTATTTCCAGTCTATATTTTAACTGAAATTGCGGGCAAATTAGTGAGTAAGCCATTGGTTGGATCAATGTTTTTAGCAAGCCTTTTATTTCTAGCATGGTTTGCTACCATGTGGCTGCTAAAACCAGTGGACACTGGTGGCCTGAAGAAGCAAAATTAGCAGGCCATTTTTTTCTAGGTTTGACTCAGTGGCTCTCAAGCCATAGATCTGTGTGCCTACAGTCATGTGTGTAACAAAAATCATCTCTTTTCCTCTCCTTGGTTAATTATATATTTTGTCCGTGAAGCTACGGGTGTGAAATGGGGTTTAATATGTACAACCTGTTTTTGGCCTTAAACTGTTTTATGATTTAGCAGTTCTCTAGGTATTGAAATTAAATTGTTTTTCCAATGTCCATCTCATTGAACTATGCATGGTCAGGCTTAGTTCCTACAGCATTTCCACCAAGCTTCCGGGTAAGGATAAGGATAACGGGTAAGTACTCATCTTTAATCTTCACTTTCCATAGAAAAAGGTTGACTAGAACAGACTTGCAGAATATGTGTATCTATACTTTATGAGTTAGTTTTTCATTAAAAATATTTTCATGGCATTGATTGTTGGGTAAGATTAAGAATTATTTTGTCTTATATAGGTCTTCTCAAAGCTCGTGGCTACAATATTTTCCTCTTTGTGGCAGGACTGTGGGAAGGAATGTGTATCCAGAGCAATGGGGAAGGGCTACAGGGAAATTAATTCCTAAATATTTCGCCAAGAGTGACTGGGGACTCTTCCTTGGAGGTCTTTAAACACAGGGTAGATCCTCCTCTGTTTGGAATGGCGTAAGGGTAGAGGAAAAGGAATGGATTAGCAGGCTTCCTAAAGACCCCTAGAGCTCTAGAGGATTGTACGTGGCCCGTGTCAGTGACAGATGGAACAGTAAGTTCAACAGATGTCACGTCTGCCGTTCCCAGGCTATGCTTCCTTTAATGTGGTGACCTGGGAGCATTGTCCTACGTTGTCTGCAAGAGGGAAAGGAGTGTATCTCAACTTCTGGTAAACCTAATTTGGGTGGCTTATTACCTACTGCTACTTTTTTTTTCCAGATCCAGTGATCCAAAAAGTTGTGCTTAGCCCAGAATTCCAAAATGAGAAAGCAAAAAACCACCCTCTCCGTTTCTAGAGCGATTTTGAAACCTTTGTTGATTCCAAAGGAATTTTGTTTGGGTGGCATTCCCTCATGCTGTGTTTGGCAATCCTTCCTCTGTGGGTAGAGGAAAAAGGTGAGGTGCGGAAGGAGGACGCCGGAGGAAGTGCAGTGTGATTTGTTCAGAAAGGGCTGATGGAGGAGCAAGCACATCCGTCCCTTTTGTTCTGTGCTCCTGCTTAATCCTGGAGACCCACAGAGTAAGGTTGCCGGCTAATTACTAGGAGCCCCCTATAAAAGAGGATTGGCCTAAATTGAAGAGTAAATTTAAGAGTGACTAAGGATTTTTTTTAATTCCTCCTTTATTTGGGTCACTTTGATTTACATATGCTTATGTCCCCAAGAAGTGGCGGGGTACCCTCTTGAGAGGTTTACTTTACAAAAAAGAAAGAAAAAAAAAATCTCTGAAATTCCAAAGGCTCTTTCTTTGCCACTGTAGCACTTATGTAAAGAGCATGATGAACTGAATTCACTGGACTGTAGTTTAAACTTAAAAAAACAAAAACAAAACAAACCCCAAAAAGACTAATGTGTTTTATGGTGGCATTTTTATACAAGTGACTCATTGCTAGAAGTATATTGACCATTTTAAGGTGCAATCTGATCTTTCAGAGGGAGACATTTAAATTCTCTGAGTACAGACACTGTACTTAGGACAAATTATTATATTTGTACCTTGGTGCCAATCTCAGTCATGTCCTTATTGGGTGCTTATTTTCAAATACCTGATCCTTCCAAAAACAGTGTACTAAAACTTGTCATTAAAAACATATCAAGTTTAATAGCAAGCCATGGATACTTTTACTGCCTTTTATTTATTGCTGGGTGTATTTTATTAGAAGGAAAGGTAAATAAATGTGTTTTGCAGAAAATATGTAGTATAAGTCAGCTCCAGTAGCAGTTATTTTTTAACTAGATGGTGGAGCATTTACACACTTAGTTTATTAGTGACCTTCCCATAAAATTTTTAGGAATACGGGGCCAAACAGAGGTCATAAGTTTATCCAAGCCGGGCCTCTAGAGTATTTCTTTGGTGACACCAGACAGCTGAAGAGGAGCCAAGAAACATTCCCTACATCTTCGAATTCCACGTGGCCTTGGCTTCGCCTCCGTCCATGGTATTTTATTCCCGTAAGCAAGAATCACAGATGAAATCTGGAAAACCACCTGTGTCAGAAGTGATAAAGTTCTTCTTTTGAAAAATATAGTTTCCATATATTATAAATAATTGTACTCTGGCTTCTTGCATATAGTTGTTTTGGGCCTTCATTTGATAAGTATTAATTTTTGTTAGCCCACTATGATATATCTGAGCTTATGTGAAATACAGTCTATACAAAGGTTGGTAGTATACAAGACAGCCCCTGACCACAGGGAGGTTCTCGTCTGGGGGCGGGGTTGGGTAGGACATAAAACAAAGTGCTCTCCTGTTTTCTTGGACATCTTAATATGTACTAATGTTTCTCTGCTTTATTTGCATAGTGATGAAAGAAGCTTTTTACAATTTTCAAGCTATGATTACTTGCTGCTAGTTTAATTTTCACCAGAAGGGCACTTTTAAAGATCTTCATAAAACCAAACACCCTCAAAGGAGAGATTACTGCCACCTGGAGAGGCTACCCCCAAAAGGGCCTAGAAGGATGCAGGGGGAACATCTCGGTGTTGTGAGGCCAGGAAAAGCCAGCTGCCGGGGGATATGCGAGCAGGAGTCTGCCAGGCTGGGGCTTGAGCCCTGGCTCCCCACTTACCATCTGTGTGCTTGTTGCAGCCCAACCAGGTTCATTGCCTGCTGCGCAAGAGGAAGCCAATGCACTGAGACGGCAGCGGTTACAGCAGAGAAAGAGTTTAATATCGCAGGCACCATGCAAGAGGAGGGGAAGAATTTCTCAAACCCATGTCCCTGAGAATTTGGGAGGAAAGAGTTTTTAAAGATAGTTTGGTGGGCAGCATAGGGCTAGGGAATTGGGTCTGCTGATTGGCTGGGCATGAACTTATAGGATGTCAGGGAGCAGAAATTGTCTCCTTGTGCTGGGTCAGTTCCGAGGTTGACCAGCTGAGTTGGTTCCTTGGTATGGTCGAGTTGGGTCAGTTGGTCCAGCAGAATGCAGGGCCTGGAAGATATCTCAAAGACGAGCTTTAGGTTTCACCGGGGTGATGTTACCCATGGGAGCAATGAGGAAAACGAAAACTCTCCGTGACCATCAGCTATGTGACTCCTGAGTAATAAGCAATTACAGGAAAGCAAGTGAGGGGACGATGGCTGGTCATATATGTTTTTCTAACTATGCCTGTACAGAATTCAGGCCCCTTCCTCAGTTCCCGCGTTATGGCCCTTTATTAACTTTATAGAGGGCAGTTTCATAATCTTGGGTCATTTGCTTGCCCTGTCCGAGCTTTGCTTTTCTAATCTGTGTGCCAGAATATTTTCTCACGGGGCCGTTTTTAGTTCTAAATAGGTTAATGTAGGTAAAGTGCCTGGCACATAGAGGACAGCTCGTGGCAGCTCTCTGACCAGGTACGGCGTCGGGTCCAAGGGCAGGACATTACAATTTCACACCAAAGGCATTAGTTTCCTTCTCAGAACCATATAGCTTCTATAAACTCTGCCTTTTTTCACACCTTCTTGACCACTGGTTTCCTCCTAAATTTCTGCAGCCCAGATGAAAATACAGCTTCCTCTTGCTTTTCTGGTAATACCATCACATGTGTATGTAGGAACTTACAGACATGTTCATTTGATCCTCACAGATTACT
Source organism: Lepilemur ruficaudatus (assembly GCA_963574885.1). Taxonomy (NCBI): domain Eukaryota; kingdom Metazoa; phylum Chordata; class Mammalia; order Primates; family Lepilemuridae; genus Lepilemur; species Lepilemur ruficaudatus. Next base: position 6,899 of record CAUYRT010107292.1, read on the forward strand.
ATAAAAGGGATTATTTCACGTTCTTTACCACCAGGCAACCAAAGCCTCCCTCCCCTGGCAAATAATTTTTCAACACTTAGTCACATCAAAACACTCTAAACATCCAATAACCTGCGATTCTCCTTTCCTTCCCTGAGTTCTATAGGCTGACACTCTGGCCCCTTTTTTTCTCACATTATATTACAAGATTGGCCATATACTAGCTTTGTGTGGATTTAGGTCTTCCAAGCATCCTTTGAACTCCTTATCCTTTGCTTGGTTTCTTCCTGCATGTGCCTGACATTCTCTGCTGCCTTCTCTGCTCTTCACGTCATCTCCGTCGCCCGCCTCATACACCTCCCGGAGGTCACTGTTCGTCTCTCTGCCTTCTCTGTCCTGAAACTCCAACACAGCTTTATTTATTTATTTATTTTTATTTCGGAGCATCACGGGGGCACAAATGCTTTGGTTACATAAATTGCCTTTGCACCGCTCGAGTCAGCGCTACAAACGTGCCCATCCCCCAGACAGCGTGCTCCACATCGGTTAGGTGACCTGCACAGCTTTAGATAGGGCCATTTTCTCGGTGGCCACTTTCTCTTTCCTTTCTCTGAGGCTTGCCTGGGCCATTCCAACCCTAGTCACTGTCTGTCTCCCCTGTCATGCTGCTTAGCCCCTCCCAACAAGAGGACCACGTGCTTTATCTTTCTTACCGAAGCCCTTCAGGCAGCTTCCCGATGTGCCCCTAGGTAAGTGGCCCCTGCCCACACCTGCCAATCCCAGCCTGCCCAGGGAGGCCCTGCGTGCTTCCCCTTTATTTGGGATCTGGGGAGCTTTTCACAGATGTGGCCTTTGTCACAGTGTTCATAGGCTCACCCCTTCTTGCCCCTTCTGTTTTGTTGTTTTCTTGTTGTTGTTTTTTTCGTTTTTGTTTTTGTTTTTTTTTTGAGACAGAGTCTCACTCTGTTGCCTTGGCTAGAGTGCTGTGGCATCATCATACCTCACTGCAAACTCAAACTCCTGGGCTTAAGGGATCCTCCTACCTCAGCCTCCTGAGTAGCTGGCACTATAGGCAAGTGCCAACGCACCCAGCTCATTTTTCTAATTTTAGTAGAGATGGGGTCTCACTGTGTTGCCCAGGCTGGCCTTGAACTCCTGGCCTAAAGCGACCCTCCCACCACAGCCTCCCAAAGTGCTAGGATTACAGCGTGCACCATTATGCCCAGGCGTCCTGCTTCATTCTTTGCAGGCATTACCTCATTTAATCATCTCCCCAACCCTTCGAGGTTGATAGCACTATTATCCTTATTTTATAGTTTAAAAATGTAGGCTCAGAGAGGCTTACTGACTTGCCCCTTACCACTCTTGAGTAAGTGGGGAGGCTGGGACTAACACGGTTTATGAACTCTCAACACTCCTCTTTCCAGTGAGCACACCTCTGTTTCTTCCTTTTATTCTCCTGTCCTTTCTTGATCCATCTTTAACACTTACTCCTTTCCCTTCCCCCTTTGCTGAAGGTAGAAATGGGGGGATTCTCGTCTTCAGCCACAGAACATCCCCCCTTCCACAGTGGCCTGAGAAGTCCTCTTGTCCCTGGTCCATGTACCTCCCCCGCCTCACCTGGAGCTTGGCTGCCGTTCCACCCCTCCCCAAGCTCCCTCCACAGGTGGGTGGTTTTTATCCTCCCTCTAAGCCAGTGAGGCAGGCACAGCTGATAATCTGACTCTGGTTTCCAGCAAAGGCTCAGGAAGGCACAAAGGAAGTGACTTCTGCAGGTTCTTTGAGCCAGTGCTGGACAGAGACAGGACAAGGTCCAGGTGTCTTTACTCTCTCAGTTAAGCAAAATGACATCTTGAGACAGGATTTCAATTGAACTTTATATTAATAGCTTACATTTGTTCAGCATTTATTGTGCTCAAATGCTGCTATAATCCTTTTCACGCAGAATCTCTTAATCCTCTAAAATTCTAACAGCAACAGTGCTAATTATCCCCGTTTTACACTGAGGGAGCTGCCTCCCAGAGAGGTGCAGCAACTTAGGTAAGGTCACACAGCAGATAGAGCAAGAATCCAAACCCAGGCACTCTTGACCACTAAACAAATACTTCCTCAGCCCCTGGCTTTTTAAATTTTAATTTTTTTTACAAAGGTAATCTACAATCATTATAGAAGCATTTTAACTCTGATTTTTACAAATCTGCCTTCTGTGAATAGTACTAAATGGAGTACTTTTGTAACCTCTTAAAGTGCCAGCAATTCTAATATGTACAGATGCAAAACTTCATGGGAAGAGCATGTCTTTATGTCAGAGAAGAGAGTTTGAAGTTGCCCAATTGATGTCACATATATTGAGTTATTTATAGGAAATATTTCTTCATTTAGATTTGAGAACTTATGATTATTGTTATTAGTCTCACCCTTTAAATTGAACTTTTTTAATACTCAATATTTAGGTCAACATATTTACAAACCTGAAAGAAAAACATTTGTAATCTACTATCCTTCAGTATACCTTTTCAGTAGCTGTATAAATAAATGCTCCAATCCAGTGCTTCTCAAACGTTAACATGCATAGGAATTACCTGGGGATCTTGTTAAAATGCATATTCCGGTTTAGGAGCTCTAGGCTGGGGTGTGTAACGAGCACCCAGGTGAAGCCCAGACTGCCCAGCCAGGAGAGCCAAATTTTGATGAGCAAGGCTCTAATCCACATATTCAAGAAAAAAGTTCAAATTCAAAAATGTAACTTTGGGCCGGGTGCGGTGGCTCAGGCCTGTAATCCTAGCACTCTGGGAGGCCAAGGTGAGAGGATTGCTTGAGGTCAGGAGTTAGAAATCAGCCTGAGCAAGAGCAAGACCCCGTCTCTACTAAAAACAGAAAAAAATTAGCCAGATATAGTGGCACAAGCCTGTAGTCCCAGCTACTCCGGAGGCTGAGGCAGGAGGTTCACTTGGGCCCAAGAGCTTGAGGTTGCTGTGAGCTATGATGATGCCACAGCACTCTAGCCAGGGCAACAGAGTGAGATTCTGTCTCAAAAAAACCAAAACAAAACAAAAGTATAACTTTACAAATGAATATGCCAAAATTCAAGTCATTATGAAAAAACAACCCCTGTCCTCAGGCCCCAAAGCAATTTGATTTTTGTGGAGTTTGTTTAGACTTGATCTTGACTTCCTTTCGGGCTATGTGAGTGCACGCAGGTAAACTCACCAGCTTTCCCTCCTTTGTATGTCATGTCTCTTACCTGTGTGATGTGGGAGGACCATGGTTTCAGCTAGCCCACATATCCTGCTTGAATGATCTGCAGTGAAATTTCTAGAAAAATTTTTGTAAATCTTGATTGTTAAGAGATCACTGTGAAGTGTGTGGTGGGGGGATTCAGAGCCCCGAGACTGAAGATCAGCCTTGATCCTGCCCGTGTGCATTGATCTGATAAAGTGCAGGAAAGGCTGCCTCTTCCCTGCCCTCACCTCCACCCTCGGTGAGGCTCGGCCGTGTCCAGAGTGGACCGCAGATGGCAGCTGTGGATGCTCAGAGCACAAAGGGCTCCTTGTGTGCCCGAGGGTCTATCGGTGTTTAAACAGAACTGGCGGAAGCCCCGGCGCACCGTATCAGCAGCTTATCAGGCCCCACGGTTTTCCATGCACATTTGCTAGGCGCTTGAGTTTACCCAGCTCCATCAGCACTGAGTTAAAAACTGCAAGGCCAGGCTGTACGGCGCTGAGCTAGGACAGGGAGAACAAGCCAGTTACTCAGAATAGGGCGTGTGGGGGTCCTTCAGACCTTATTTGCTTTCTGCCCATGTAGAGAGTAAAGTTGTGATGGCCGGTGTATTAAGAGGCACCCAGAGAGAACCAGTCTGATTCAGGAGTGCACCCAGAAGGTGGGATGACTCCAGGCCTCCCTGTGGTGGAAGTAGATGGAGACAGCTTTTGGTACCCTGGTTCTCCATTCTAGTTTACCACATCTGTAGCCAGTGCAGGATGTGTTTAAGGAGATGTCGCCTGGGGGGACCTGTGAACACCTTAAAATCGTATGCAATTTTGGTGTTTGCATATGTGTCTACATGCATATTTCTCTGGGAGCAGACTTACAACGTAAGGGACTAAATGTTCTGGTACTATCTGGGCTGCATCTTCGTGGAAGGTAATCTTCAGGACAGATAGACGGGTGCCTACTTTAGAAATGAGTCCTTTACATTTACAATCCCTCCTATAGCACGTGCTGTATGCCAGGTGCAATGCTAAAACTTAAAAGCATTATCACATTTAATTGTCAGAACAATCTTATGAGATAGGGATTTTTATTCCTATTTCACAGATGAAGAGTTGTCCAAGATCACAGAGCTAAGTACATGAGAGAGCTAGGATCTGAACTTGGGCTTTCTGATTCCATAGCTCTTAGCACCGTGGAAGGCTGCCTCTAGTATTTCAATATACTTGCTCAAGCTTTTCATATACATTGGTTAATTTGTCTAATTGGCACAGAGTAGGATGGATGCCTCTTTTCCCCGAACTTTAGCCATCTAAACACCAGCTTCATGAATTTTGCCCAATTTATGTCTCACCTATAGTATTGTTACTATTTAAATTTTTAAATTAAATGTTATCACTTAGCCTCGTTCTAAATAATATCCATGAAATAAGCACCAAAGTGCTAATTTCATTTTTCTCAAGTTCACACTAAAATACATAACCAATAAAAAATGTTTCATATCACCTAGCATCATTTAACATGCCGTCAGTGCACTGGCACTGCGCTCTTAAAAACCCTGATGTGAGATTTAAAGGCTGCATGTTTACAATGCAGGAGAATTGTGGGTAAACTAAAATAACCCTTGCACCCCCCACCCCAGGCAGCCTTTCTGGCACAAGAACAGGCTGGGTTCACGGAGGGTGGGGCTAACAGCCTCGGAGAGGAGGTTGGGTGGACTCCAGGGAAGGCGCTCTTCTGGTGGAAACCATGCCCTGTATCTTTCAGGACCTGTTTTAATTGCTCTAATGAGGCAGCAGTGCCAAGAAAAAGAATGTTACTTAGCTTGCCTCGAGGGGGTTGAAGGATTCCAGTGATTGGGGTAAGAATCTGTGCTCAGTGGCTGTGTGCTCTTACTGAAAGGATGTAGCTGGGGTGTGGGGTGTGAGGTGTGGGGGTGCGGTATGGCAGGAATAGCCTTGCCGGGGCAGAGTTTGTGCAGTAAAGGGCCCCAGCGTAGGATGAAAGAGGGCCTCTAACTGAATTTTATTTGTTCCCGTTTCCATTTTAACCAAAGGTTCCTCCCCAAATCCTATACCATCTAGGGCATAAATTAAAGGGAAATTTGGGGTCCTATTGCCTAAGGTGTATGTGCATTTGACCTACATTGCTGTGTCTTGAATACAGCAGCTAAAGAGTAAGTTCCTAACTTTCTGACTTCACTGTTATTCCAAAAAGTGCTAAGACCCTCAGTAACCAAGCACCCTCACCCCCCCCCATAAAGTTGCATTTACATTTTAAATGTCCCAGTCTTGGACCTTAAGCAACTTTATGATTTGATTCCTTCTAATGGTAAGTTAGATAAAGGGCAGCAACATTCACGTGCTCCAGAGAATGGATTCCTGGCGTCTGTTTTCTTTCACTTGCTTGGAGAAATCAAAAAGTGGGAAAAGTTATTCTGAGGACCAGCTGCAGTTGAATCTCTCTGATCAGGCCCACCTGTAGCAGAAATGGACCTTTGTCTGTTGCACAGCTGAGCTGGTATCTCAATAACCCCCGAGACAGAAATTGCCTGCCCACCTGCCCACAGTGAGGTGATTGGGCACCTCACTCTTTCACTGCTAAGATATCGGTGGGGAAAAATTGCCAAAAAAAAAAAAAAAGGAAAGAAAGAAAGTCATAAAGAAAAGTCTGCTTTTGGATGGGGCTGCTGGGCTGGGCATTTAGCATTCTGACTGTCCTCATCCTTGTGGTTCAGCAGTAGCTGACCCATGACACTCTTCTGGAGACTGAACAGTGCTGGTCCCCAAAACAAAATGCCACCTATGGGTGCAGTTCCTAGTCTTTCTCTATTGTCTCTACCCCAAAATGACATGGCCTGGCCAAGGACTCCCAGATTTGGTGCTTTAAAAAAATTAATGTCTCTCACCAGCTCTCGACATCATGTCCCATTCCGCACAGCTGCCCCTCCTCCCCGCCAGGAGCTGTGGCTTGCATTCACAGGAGCACCAGGCACAAATGGAATGCTGCCAGTTGCAGGAGATTCCTAGGGAGATAAAAAGCACATCTTTGACCACTTCTTTACCAAACAGACCCAAGATATGTAATTAAAGGCCCCGGGACTCTGCTGGAAATAGGTTTAAACTTGAGGTAATCCCTTCTGGCACTTCCTCTTCCTAATAACCATCAACAAAAATCAAACAAATCCACCTGGCTCCAGTCAGTAAGTCTGTAACCAGCAAAGGTCACGGGAGGCTCGATAAGAGAAGAAAGCGGCCACAAACAGCGTTACTGGAAACACATGTTGGGACGTGTTAGAAAGTGACTCCTGCCAGGACCCTCCCAGCCCGAGAAGCCCGCTCTGGTGTTGAGAAACTCATTCTCTGCCCCTGAGAAGGAATATGCAGAAGGAAGGCCTGGGAGGGGAAGGAGGACTTGGGGAGCTCACTGGTGCAGTGTGTCTCTGTCTCTCTCTGTGAGATGTGACTCGGGCCGGAGAGGCTGCTAGCGGTGAGGCCATGCTTAACATCCGTCCAGCGGTAAGTCCCCCTGTTTCCAAAAGTAATGTGTCACCATTATTGAAAATACTTACAAGCAAAATGAAGAATTAAATAATCACCCCTAATTCCACCATGCAGTGACTACCCTGCAAACATTTTGGTGTATCTGCTTCCAGTCTTTTTATGGCACATGTGTAGGTATGAAATATATAAACTCGTATGCAATTTTTTTTTTTTGAGACAGAGTCTCACTCTCTTGCCCAGGCTAGAGTGAGTGCCGTGGTGTCAGCCTAGCTCACAGCAACCTCAAACTCCTGGGCTCAGGTGATCCTCCTGCGTCAGCCTCCCAAGTAGCTGGGACTATAGGCATGTGCCACCATGCCCAGCTAATTTTTTGTTTTATATATATTTTTAGTTGGCCAATTAATTTCTTTCTATTATTAGTAGAGACGGGGTCTCACTCTTGCTCAGGCTGGTTTTGAACTCCTGACCTTGAGCGATCTGCCCGCCTCGGCCTCCCAGAGTGCTAGGATTACAGGCGTGAGCCACCGTGCCTGGCCAATTTTTTTTTTAATTTACAAACTGCATTACACTGTTTTATTAGTCAGTTTGGGCTGCTATTACACAATACCATAGACTGTGTGGCACAAACAACAGAAAGTCATTTTTTCTCAGACTTCTGGAGGCTGGGAAGTCCAAGATCAAGGTGCCGGCTGATTTGGTTTCTGTTGAGGACTCTCTCCCTGGCCTGCAGATGGCCACCTTCTCACTGTGTCCTCACATGGCAAAGAGAGAGCCCTGGTGTCTCTTCCTCTTTTTAGAAAGGCAGCAGCTCTATGGGATTAGGATCCCCCATGACCTCATTTAACTTTTATCATCTCCTCACAGGTCCTATCTCCAATTACAGTCACACTGAGGGGTTTGGGCTTCAACATATGAATTGGGGGGGGACGCAGTTCAGTCCCAAGCAACTGTGCAAACCATTTTTAGCTCACTTTTGGTTTAACTCAATCTGTCTTGAACATCTTTTTTCATAGTCTTGTGTCATATTTTAAGTGGCTGAGTGGCATTCTATCACCTGACTGTGCCGTAATTTAATAATCTATTGAATATCTAGGCTGGGGTCCAATTCCCATCCTCCCAATTAAGCTTTGCTGTGGACACATTCTGATTATTGGTGTAAATGGAGTTTTAGCTGAGAAGGTGGGTGTCAGCTGGTTTGAGCCTGCTCAGGTGGTGCTGAGCTCACAGCTTCAGATGTTTATTATTTTGAACTTTCTCAGTTTGAATACCTGGAATGAATATTGTGGGGGAGAAAAGCGAATATTGCTCACCCATCTGTAGGTTCGTGGCTGACACTCCTATCACAAAAGACAGATTAACAAGAGAAAAGCAGAACAAATTTATTTAACCAAAGTTTTATGTGACATGAGAGACTTCGTCGGACATGAAGCCCCAACGGCCCAGGGAAACTGTGTACTCTTACGGTCAGTCGTGCAGAAGTGTTACCGGAGGACAAAAGAGTGTGATCTAAAGGTGATGAACTGGGGGGACTTGGCAGGGCCTGCTTGCTCAGAGTCTTCTTGGCCCCTTTGTGTGATATTCCTTCCCTCCAGACATAGGGTGGGATATTTATCCCACGAGCGTCTTCCAGAAAGAAGGTCAGAAAGAATTTGCTGCTTTTGAGACTTTCTGAATTTCTTACAGCTTAAAATACTCAGTATGCCAGAGTGCCATATTTGGGGGTGGCATTTCCTACACCCCGTCAATATAAATGTGTAACCTCAGAATTAGTCAACCTAAAATCTGAGCATGCATCCCAAAAAGTTGGAGTACAGCTTTAAAAACAGACAAGGATAGAATTCAAGTATTGTGCTTTTCAAATTTTTTTTCACTTCAAATTTTTAGGTACCTTTTGCCTGTAATACCAATCATTTGGACATAATTGACCAAAATGTTAAAAGGCTTTGGAAGGCAAGAATGTATTTTGGCAACGTGTGCATGTCGCAGGACACCGAAACTGTGGCAATGAAGAGTGTGCTGTGAAAAAAACATGGAACCACTGCAGCCACGTGGGAGCCTGGAGACCATGCGTTTTTACCACCGTCCCTGGGAAGGAGGGAGGGAACGTGGCACTGAGCAGCCTGCCCACGACGAAAATGAAACCCTGGCTCGCAGACGTGCCGATGGTGGGGACAGATACGTTCTTGGGAACAGGCATACAGGTGTACGCCCCTAAGATTTCAGTCGGCCCATCTACCCCCGCTGTCAGACTAACAGTTGCACCAGGACTGGAAGGGGTTTTTGGCTGCTAGGGACACACAGGGGAAACCCATGTCCTCGGGGCCTGTGTGCCAAGAAACTGTGGCCCAGCTGTGTGTCATACTTTCGTCCTGCCAGAGCCCAGAGGATGTGCCGAGGGAGCAGGCCTGACCCAGGACATAGTCCTAGCAGCACTAATGTGCACACAAACAAGGCTGTGTCCTGATTGGGGAGCTCCCACTGCTGTCTCTGCCCTTTTGTCTGGGTCCTGGGGCTGGATCGGGGGCAGCGGACCCCATACGCCTGGAACTCCCCATCGCTTTTGGAGAAGACTGGCTGGCCTAGAAGCCAAGGGCTGAGAAAAACAGGGCATAGCACAGAGAAGGTACCTGCCTAGGGACAGGACAGCCAGGCGGGGCCAGCGACCCAGAGGTGGCCTTTGGCTGGGGCAGATTGGAGCAGAGCCGCCAGCATCTGTGTGTGTAGCTCTGCCAGGAGTGGCAGCTGGGGAGGAAGTCAGAGGAACCCAGGCCACCTGGAGGCATGACTGGGGAATGGGGAGGGGACAGAGGGAGCAGGGCCATAACATGATGGGCTCCCAGGACCATGCCCAGGCAGGTGAGGTGGAGAATTAGAGCGATCTCTTCTGTATACCCAGACACCCTCTTTCCCGCCCCCACGCCCTCTCTGTGCCTGGCAGCCTGGGAGGTGTTACGTGGATAAAGATAAGACAAGACCCGGAGCTTAGGAAGCCCCTTGTCGCTGCACTGCCGAGGCAGAATCCTCCGTTAACGCCTGGTCGCAGTGCAGTGCGATGAGCACCGCGGCCAGAAGAGGAGGCAAGAGCAAAGACAATGTCGTGAGGTGCCACAGCATCTGGGTGCTGTCCTCCTAGTAAGCTCATGTTTCTTAGTGTCGTCCTCGCCAACGGGCGGTGAGTGCTTTTGGGCCTGAGACCAGGCTTTGCCCCTGACTCCCACACTAGCCTCACCCCGTCCAGAGTTTATGGTAAGTGGTGGCCCGTGCTTTTAAACGGATCAACCAGCCTTGAACCCTATCAGGCCGGGGGCTGATATGTTTGGTTGGAGATGACAGCCCCAGAGTCTTTCTAGGGTGGAAAGCAGAAAAGCTTAAGGACTGGTGAGCTCAGGCTCTGCTTTCCCAGAGGCAGGTTTGAGATCTGTCACACAGCAGCTGAGACACTTGGCGCAAGTCACGCAAGCTCTCTCGGGTTCTGTCTCCCCAGCTGTCGAACAGGACGACGATGCTGCAGGAGCTTACCTTGGGACCGCGCTGGCTGCAGCGGGCACCCAGAACAAGGTGTGGCTGCCCAGCGCTGAGTGGTCTGAGTAACCACTGAGAAAGCTGGTTCTAGAAACAGCCAGAGCCTGATGAAATAAGATAAAGGGACACACATTCGTCTCCAGAACTCCGGTGAGCCCACGCTCACCCATTAAACAGTAACTCCCGTTCTCCCCTCGGGGCCCCTGGCAACTGCTATTTCTATTCCACTTTCTGTCTCTTCAGGAATTTGACTAGTCTAGGTACCTTACAGAAGTTCATTGCCTAAATATAATATATAAATATTTGATCATATTTGCCATATCTTTTTCACTGATCTATTTCGAGAAATGGAAAAAGATTTCCATTTCCATTTCTCGAAATCTTTCCATGTGCACGCCTAAGAAGTAAGGATATATTCCTAAATAACCTCAATACTGTGTGTCACAATTTATAAAATTAACAGTAATGCCTTAATATCACCTAATACCAAATCCATATTTAAATTTCCCCAGTTGTCCTAAAAAAAAATCTCTTACAGCTGGTTTACTCAAACCAGGACCACATATCACAGGTGGTTTTATTTTCTTTTTTTTGGAGACAGAGTGTCGCTCTGTTGCCGGGGCTAGAGTGCCGTGGCATCAGCCTAGCTCACAGCAACCTCACACTACTGGGCTCAAGCGATCCTCCTGCCTCAGCCTCCCAGAGTGCTAGGAGGATTACAGACGTGAGCCACCATGCCCAGCCTAGTTTGTTTCTTTTAACTACTAATTTTCAGAGTAAGGAGTTGGGGAAATGTGTTTGGTCTTTAGGAGGCTGAAAAGTGAATGTGACTGGAAGGTTGAGGTTTTCTCTTCTTTTGTTTCCCCAACTTTTTCTCCTGTGATCCCTAAACTCTTTAGACATGGTGCAGAAGTCCTTGCTTGGGGCCAGCCACATTCCCTCAGCAGTGCAGCCTCTGCTGGGAGTGTTTTCACTCCAGGCTGGTGCCCTGCGGAGGGCCAGGGGGAGGAAAGTGAGCTTCATTTCCAGGTCCTGTGTTTTTTCCAGCTTTGGAATGAGCTGGGAGGGTCTTCGGAGAGTAGAGTCATTATCTCTCCAGAGTCTTTGCCCTGGCACTCTGCTTTTGGGAGTATCTTTGGTTTCACCAGTCTCTTCCTGAATGGCTAAATGTTTCTAGTCTTTATTTCTTTTTGTCCTTCTTCATATGGTTAAAAATGGGCCAAATGGGTATCAGTCTACCGCTCACCTGATAGATATCATGGCACATTGTCTGTGGCTTCATCCTCAGGCGAGCTCCGGAGAAGGCGAACCTAAGCAGCTCACTGTCTAGTTTGGGAGGAGAGACATGTACCCTTAGGAAACAAAGTAGAGAACCATGTCAGTACAAATAGACTTGTAGAAATAAATGCCAATATATTATCTGGCCTGATAGCAATCATTTATTGATCACTTATTATATATTAGGCACTTATCTTTAAAATCTCTGGAAGATAGATAGATATTATCATACTATATTTCAGATGAGGAAACTGAAGCTCAGAGAGGTTACATAGCTTACCCAAGGCCACACAGCTCTTAAATTCGGGAGCTGGGCTCTGTTTGTATCGAAGTTCATGCTCTATTCACACCACGGTGTTCTGTTATCACATGTTAAAAGAGACAGGACTTTAGAGTAGGTGGGAGACTAGTATAGTTACTGTCTACAAGGTATTTGTTACTTAGGAAATTTTAATTTTTCCATTTTGCAAGTGTGTGTCCAAACAATGTTGTGGCCACAATGTATTAAATATATTCCTGTAGTAAAAAAATAAAAAAAAATCTTCATAGGAAAAAAATGTGCCTATAACCTCAACACCTTAATTTAATTAGTGCTTTTATTTTTAAATATCTCCTTCCAATCTTTGCCCATGGGTATTGGTATTCCTATAGAGTGTTAATAATAGTACATATGCTATTTTATGTTTTCTTGTTTGACTTTATATGTGTGATAAATATTTTTATGAAGTCTTTATATTTGCAGTTGCAAAGGCTGGATAATATGCCATTGAGTGGGCAAGGCATTATTCACTTAACCAATCTACTCTTTTGGGTCTCATCTGAACAGTTTCTAATTTTTGTTATCTAAAAAAAAGAAAGTGAAATTCTTTGTCCTCTTGTGAATTACTTCTTTAGGAATATTCCCAAGAGTTGGTTACCGGCTTCAAAGATCTGCACATTTTTATGGTGCCTGACACATTTTGCTGAATTACCCCCTGGAAGGACCCTGCGCCGCCCACTGCCCCCAGCGGTGCATGAGCTGGAGTCTTTTCACTTCTGTTTTAATAGATGTAACATGTCCCTCAGAGTGTTTATGTGGATGTATCTTTGATGACTAGGAAGCTTGACTATTTCTCCACCATTTGTTTACTGTTCGTATTTCTTGTATATCAATTGCCTGTCCTGAGTTTTGTCCATTCATTTCTTGGGGCCTTGTTGTCATTTTGTTTTCTATGAGATATTTATGTATATGGCACACTCAACTGGGTAATTCAAAGAGAGCCTAATAAAGGGATGGTTTACAAAGGTGTGGGCAGTGTTCAGGGAACCAACAAGGCATAGAGCAGCCCTCTGGGGTTGGCAGCAGCCTGCCCTGACCACGCCGACACCCCGGAAGCAGGGAGGGAGCAGCTGCCAGGCCCTAGGAGGGCTGCCATATGGGAGGGTCCCTGGCAGTACCGCAGATTTCAGAGAGGGACACGGGCAGCCCAGGGTGAGTCTGCAGGGAAGGAGCCAGGAGAGTGAGCCCCCAGCCTCACTCTCTCTATCTCTCCGCTCTCCTGCGGGTGTCTGAGCTCAGACCACTACACTCGTGTTTCCCAGATCTCTAGGAGACCCATGGATAAAGATTTTATAAAGTTTAATATTCATGTGTTAAAATATATACACACATGCCTATATATTAAATGCTTCTATCTTCTCCATGTAATAAAATATAAAATCTATTATTTGACAAATGTTTATTTTGGGCATAAGACTAAACTCTGTATTTACGTTAGAAATGGGCTTGATCTGATGGACTGTGGTATGTAGGCCTGGCCCAGCTGACTGGAGCTCAGGCAGTCGGTGCTCCCTGCAGACACCCCACATCCGATCCTGTGCTCTCTAACTTCTCTTTCTTTCCTGAGAGGTCAAAAGTTCTTGATCACCAATGGCCATTTGTCCTGTTATCCCAAAGTTACAGATGGGCTGCAGAAATGCAGCAGAAGATTGCCCAGGCCCCATCCCACACACCACCTCCCGTCCCACAGGGGAGCCGGCAGAGGAGCCCTGCATCCACTCGGGCTCACTGGGTAATGGCCCAAGTGCCAGCGGGCTGCCCTGAGCCCATCCCACCCTGACACCAGCCCCTGGGCTGACATAGTCTCCCACGGCAGAGCCAGAGGGGAGGAGGAAAGAGGAGCCAGGAGCCCCGTGCCCACACTCTGGTCTGGGAGGAGCACGACAAGTACAACCCCTGAACTCTGCCCAGAGGATGCTGCACCAAGGGACTCTGCCAGACATCAGTGGCCAGCGCGAGGCTCTCTCCCCTTTCCCACCTGGGAAAAGTTGTTTAAAGCCTTCCCCACCAGGAGCGGCACTGCCGGGAATCACTCTGTAGAACAGGCCATTTAGTGTTATCTCCAGCCTCTCCTTTGGGAGTGTCTGCTTCGCCCAGAAAATGCCCTGGGGCGTGCACCTCTGTGCGGAGCCACTGCCGGAGAAACCGGAGGACGTCAGGCAAAAGTTGTGTGCCGGTGTGATTCATTGTGTCACTCAGAGACGTGGGGTTCCAAGCTCCCTTTGAGAAGTGGCCATTGCTTTTGGAAAAGTTTGAACTGTTATTTCAGGTTTAAATCTCGGATCAATGAAAACTTGACCTTTGGAGAAGCTTCCCTGTCGCACACACCACCATAGGCAGAAAGACCATGCTTCCCCGTTCATCTGTGGCAGGCCCCATCTATGTCTGTGATGCTTTCATTGTAAAATTATCTTAGAGCAATATAGTGTGGCTGCCCTACCCCTAAGCACATGTGACCAGTTTCTAGAAAGATCATAGAATTGGGGTCTGGAAGGGATTTCCCGAGGTCTGCAATCCATTCCGTGGCTGGAAGGCAACACGCAAGCCCCACCCTGCCGTCCAGGAAGATCCTGCCTCACAGACCCTGGGGACAGCCCTTTGCGGGTGTCACAGTGGAGAGAGTCTCTCTCGTCCACCTCTTTTCCCTTCTGCTCGGAATCCTCCGCTGAGAGATGAGCAGACAGGCAAAGCCAGGCTGCCGGGGACGCCCTGGTCCCATGGAGAAGGCCCGGGGGCTTGAACACAAGCCCGGGAGGTAGCTTGTTCTCTGAGGCGGAAAGATGAGAACCGCAGAGAGGAGGTCAGTGAGTGTTGGTGGCCCAAAGGGACAGCAGGGCGTGCAGGGCTGGTGCTGCAGGCCTGTCTGTGGCGTCAGGGCCACAACCACCCAGAGCCAATGGCTTTTAGCCATCTGAGGTTGACTGGCACCTCCGCTGCCACGAAGCCTGCCCAGAGGAGACCCCCTGGTTCTCTCTGACCCTGGAGCCCTGCCCAAGGTTGCTTGGGGGACTCTCAGCCTACTTCTCATCTTCTTCCTGCTCCTGTCCCCACCCTGGCGGTCAGCCACTTTGTAAGGAGCAGACAGGGGACCAGAACTGGCATGTCCCTGGGTTGGAAGTTTATTTCTCTATTTTGTTAGTTTGGGAAAGATATGCTTAATTTTCCTTAATTGTTGGACATTGATTGAGTTCCTGCTGAGTGGCAGGTAGTTGACAGTGCTAGGTGCTGGCATCCAAAGGTGGGCTGGATCCTGACTCCCCGCTGTGAGCACAGTGGGTTTGCCGCCTGACGCTCTGCACTATGCACTGAGGGGGCTGGGGAAGCCTTCGGAAAGGAGCAGCCCTGGGCAAAGAAAGACGAGGGGCCTTTCCATGGCAGGCAAAGGTAGGAGGCACTTTCCGGATGAAGGGAAATGCTTGAGCAGAGGTGTGGCAGGAACGGTTGGTCTTGGTCGCAGTTGGGTGGGATTGGAATGCAGGGAAAGGCTGGGGCAGGCTGGAGAGTCAGAGCTCAGAGGTGAGATAAGAAAGCCCCCTGGAGTCACACAGACCAGCTGTGCAGACTTGGGTGAGTCATTTCCTTTCTTCCAGCCACAGTTTATTTATCTGCATAATGGGGATAACATAACCTACTTCAAAATGTTGTTGCTAGAATTAAGGGACATCAGAACATGTGGAAAAAGGAGCAAATAAAGAAAAGAAAAAAAGAAGAGAATTAAGAGACATATCAGATGTAAATCAGCCAGCATGGTATCTGGCATGTGAATGCTCACAAAATGTAAATTATTGGCACTGTTTCTGCTAGGACTAATAAAGGTGGGCTGTTCTTTTGTAAAACATATGGCTTGAGTCCCTGGAGGGAGCCAGGCACACTGCGGCACCACACCAGGTCTGGGCTTGTGATTCCATTCGGGAAGATACGATCTGGCACAGGATGCTAATGGAAGAGAATGCACAAGGCCGCTTGCTCCGGGCTCTGCTGCCGTCTTTTCTGACAACTGCACCAGGCCAGCAGTGTGGCTGTTGGCATCAGTAAGTGCATTTATTAATTACTTTTTATTCCATACCTATTTATTACACACCTGCTAGGTGTCAGGTACTGGGTCCAATGTCTTGGTAAGAATATGTGGGTAAAGATGATGGTGAGGAAAGAAAAAAAAACCCAAACCTTTTCAAAACTAATCGTGTAAAATCAGAGAGGTATCTGGAGGCCATGCGTTAGCTGCATTTTGTGACCCTGTACATGGAAGGTTGGCGGAGGGGGGATCTATATGCCTCTTTCAGTGGAGTGTGAATGTGTCAGGAGGAGTCACTGGGGGGCCAGATCACACTTGTCTGTATGGACACTCAGCAGATGTTTACTGTGCACCTACTAACACCATTCCATCCACAGGCTGTTGCAATGGCCGCTGAGATATGAAGAGCTCTTTTGGGATTATAATCATTACCTCTAAAATGGTTGTTTTGTTTTAGAAAGAATCAAGCCCACTTTTTCCTGCCTGTTCCTTCTCACATAAACCTGGAAGGAGAAAGAGGGAAAATGCACGTACCTGTGTCGTCGTCACTAAGCTGCCGTCCAAGCAGCAGCTTAAGCTGGAGTCGATGCTGCTCGGAGAAGAGATGTGCAGGGAAGACGCCGGCCGAGCAGGGGGCTGCTCCAGGTTGCAGCTCTCTGTGGAGCGGGATTGGTTCCCTAAAGGACAGCTGCTCACCTCACCCTCAGCTGATGTGGTGGTGGCAGGAATTTCAATCAACGGCAACTACTTACCCCCTTCACCACACCGCCGCCCACCCTGTACTCTGAAATCAGCATCTGCAGGAGGCAGTTTATCTCCTTATATTTAATTAGAGGAAAGCGCTGCCTCAGACGTGGTAAGGAGGAGACTGAGTCATAACAAAACTGGGCTGGGTGCCGTGTCTCACACCTGTAATCCTAGCACTCTGGGAGGCCAAGGTGGGAGGCTCACTTGAGCCCAGGAGTTCAAGACCAGCCTGGGCAATAGCAAGACCCCGTCTCTACGAAAATATTTTTTAAAAAATCAGCTAAGTGTGGTGGTGTGTGTCTGTAGTCACAGCTGCTGGAGAGGCTGAGGCAGGAGGATGCTTGAGCCCAGGTTGCAGTGAGCTATGATGACACCATTGCACTCTAGCGAGGGCAACAGACCAAGATAATGTCTCAAAATCATCATCATCATAATGCAACTGACTTAATGGTTGCAGTTAGTAGCCATCATTTTTCTTAAATGTATTTTATTGTACTTTACCGGATTGCATCTCTAAGTTTTTGGGGTTTTTTTTGAGACAGAGTCTCACTCTCTTGCCTGGGCTAGAGTGAGTGCCGTGGCGTCAGCCTAGCTCACAGCAACCTCAAACTCCTGGGCTCAAGCGATCCTCCTGCCTCAGCCTCCCAAGTAGCTGGGACTACAGGCCTGTGCCACCATGCCCGGCTAATTTTTTTATATATATTTAGTTGGCCAATTAATTTCTTTCTATTTTTAGTAGAGACGGGGGTCTCACTCTTGCTCAGGCTGGTTTCAAACTCCTGACCTTGAGCGATCCGCCCGCCTTGGCCTCCCAGAGTGCTAGGATTACAGGCATGAGCCACCGTGCCCGGCCAGTAGCCATCATTTTTGAGAATTTATAACGTTATGAGCAAATAGGTGCTTTTCATACATTATCTCATTTAATCCTAACGACAACTCTGTCACGTTCATACTATTATCTCCCTTTCACAGAGACGGAAAATTGAGGCCAAGAGAATGGGTAAGTCCACGGTCACACAGCTGGTAAATAGAGGAGCTGGAGTCGAACCGACCTCTCCCAGGCTTTGGAGGGTGTGGCCTCCACACACACTGTCCTGGTCGAGGGGTCAACTGTGCCCTGAGTCTCTTCTCCCCCAATCTTTTCTCTTCTCTTCTCTTCCTCCTCCTGCCCTCCACCCACACCCCATTTCGTAATGATTCTTCAGTTAACCAGGCAAGGCTTAGAAAACGCCGATGAGCTTTCTCTGGCTGTGGGGCCGTCGACAGCCGAGGCGCCCGCCTACAGCTGGGAGGCTCACCTGGCTTGAGAGGCAGCTGTCAGTCCTCCTCGCTAGTTAAGACTCGCCCCGCTGGCGTTCCTCCCCGCTAACCAGAAGAGCGTGTGCACAGCTCTTCATCTCCGTTAATCTCCATTTTCTGCCTCATATTTAAGTCCCCATTTTTTCCAGTTAGTGGAAGTGGAACACGTGTGAGTTCGGGACGGTCGTCTGTTAGGAATCATTCCTGCGTTTGGGGCTGGCTTGCTCCCATCGAGCCTGACTGAAGGCTGTGGGTTCTAACCTTCCCACATCACGTAAGTTACTTTGCCCTGATGGCCCTGCTTTCTGAAGGGACTGCCTTTGGGGCAGCAGTTTTGTGTTGCACGTTGCTTTCTGGAAGGTCTGGGATGGTTCTTGTGTAGCAGGGAGAGGGGAGGTAGCACAGAACTCTGATTTGGTGGGTGAAGAACTGAAGGCTCTAGAAGAAACAGCCCCCTCGCCCTCACCCCTCTCAGCGGTTGGTTGGGTTGGGGCCAAATGTAGCTCCAGGCCTTTGGGGTGTCCTTTGTCACGGCTGGATGAGGACGTGGTGAATACTTGTTCACTTCCGCCTTTCTCTGTGGTCTGGGGACCAAACCCATCGGGACTAGACTGTCAGCAGCAGCGTCTTGCAGACCCCCATGGCGGAGCTGAGCTGAGCGCAGCCACGACTGAGGCCCAGTGAGGGAATGAGGGTCGCCGGGGTTTGGGGAAGCTCCCCCTTCTCAGCCTGTCAGTGGGTATGACAAGGTAGATGGAATCCTGTTGGCCTCACGGGTCCTAGGGCCCCCTCCTCATGTCACGGGGCAGAGTGGGGGTTCAGAGCTGCTCTCCGGGTGCCGGCCCCAAGGCCCTTGGCTTCCCACGGCGGCAGCCGTTCTCACCCCGCCAACTGGTGAGCTGAGCCCTTTCCTGGGTGTTTCAGAGCCACTGAGATACTTTTGTGAACACACTCTGATTGCTAAGGATCATCGCGTGTAGAGAGTGGGATCGAGTCGATTGCAGAATGAGAGCCGGAAGGAAGTTCCCAGTTGGTCTGATCTGGGAGGTGCAGCCCCTGAAGTCCTGGGAAGAGTGTGCAGCTCTGTGCGGTGTGCGTCTTCCCCGGGGGAGCATCTCAGAAGGTGTGGGAGTTTTCCAAGAAGAATCGCTAGTGCAATCACTCCCTTCCCGCACCGACGAGTGCCATAGAAAAGGTCCCGATGAAACGCAGCTGGGGATGTTCAGTGGGGCGGAGGCTACACAGCTCTAGATCTCATACTTTTAGGTAACTTTTGGTGATGAGAATGGGTGGGGGAGGATTGGATAGCAATAAGTAGTTTGTATTTCTTCGCAGCCAAGAGTACTCCGTTTTCATTATTTGCCCTTAGCATTGTGGCTGTATGGTGAGGAGCCTCAAGTATAAAGAATTATAACCAGACCAGACTCCCAACTTTGAATAATCCATTATAAAAGTTCAGTTCCTTTTATCATAATATTCTTATCTTCTGTTTGTTTCTGAGCTGAAAAGAAATGCCCTAAGCTACACCCCAGCTGTAGAGTTTCTAGACCAAAGGCTACTGTTTTCTTCCTGCAGGAACCCTGGGGTGTTTGGGGGTTAAAAGGCCTGGGCCAGCCATGTGTGTTTAAAAAACAAGGCTGACTCTGAAGCCAGTGGCTCCAGCCTGACTCCATCCTGCTGTTAATGGAGGACAGAGGACCACTTACAGCTTCCTCTTCACCCCATAACAAATAACCCGCGCTCCCCCAGGCCTTCCTGCACTCCCACCCCCACCGCAGTCCCGGGGGGTGGCAGCAGCAGGCCTGTTCTGAGTCTGCTTTCTCGGCAGGCTCTGCAGTCAGCCCCGGCAAGACAAGACGTCTGAGACCCAGCTCCTTTCTGAGATAAGGCCCAAACTAACCACATTAGCACAGCACTTGGCAGGTTTGCCTTGCCTCTGTCTTGTGTTTGGACACTCCAGAGCCTCCCGGGCAGGGTGGAGACCTTTGCCCTGCAAACAAAGTATGGTCCAGCATTTTTTTTTTTTCTTTTTTTTTTGTGACACGGTCTTGCTCTGTCACCTGGGCTAGAGTTCAGTGGCATCATCATAGCTCACAGCAACCTCAAACTCCTGGGCTTACGCCATCCTCCTGCCTCAGCCTCCCTAGAAGCTGGGACACAGGCGTGTGCCACCATGCCCAGCTAATTTTTCTATTTTTTGTAGAGACGGGGTCTCGCTCTTGCTCAGGCTGATCTCGAACTCCTGGCCTCAAGCGATCCTCCCGCCTTGGCCTCCCAGAGTGCTAGAATTACAGATGTGAGCCAACACACCCATCCAACTACCTGGCCTTTGGGCACAGGCACCTGTGGCCCCTCCTCTGGGAAGTCCTTCATGACAGCTCTGGCCCAGGCGGTTACCTCTCTCTTGCATTCATTTAACACATATTTGTCATGCACCTTTTAAAAAGAAACCCTGTATCACAGCCTGTGCATACATAGTTTGGCACATCATCGCCACCATAATTCCCATTATTCACTATGCATCCAGCTTGGCACTACGCATCTTACATAAAACATTTTATTGACTCAGCACCAGAGTCCTGTGAAGTTGGCACCATTGATATTCCATTTTACAGACCAGAAAGTTGAGGCCGTCTGTCTTTTTCTTAACTTTTGCTGTCCCCTGCGATCACATTATGATTTATTTGGTTACTTGTTTCATGTCTGGCTCCTGTATTACATCATGAGCTGCACGAGGGCAGGGTATTCTCTCCTGAGGTGCTGGGGACTCAGCATGGGCAGCACCTGTCACCTAGGAGGGACTCAGTAGATGCTTGTTCAGGGGTTGCCTAAGACACAGGATGCTGTCACTAGTCCCTGGCCTCACACCTGGTCAACAGTGAAGCTGGGATTTGAATCCGGGTCCCTTCGTGCTGTTGTTGCATCCAGCAGTTCTCACGTGTGTAAGTTCTTTTCCCCGACCAGACTGTCGGCTCCTTCGGGCAGGCCTGGGTCTTATCTCACAGGGCACGTGGGCTTTGCAGTGAGACCCACCTGGGCTCAAACACTGGTTCCACCACTCAGTTGGATGACACTTGGAAAGCTACCTACCCATTCTGAACCTGAGGGGCCACATTTCTGAAATGGGAAAAATAACACACCTACCTTGAGTGAGTTGTTGGGAGCATTGGAAACAATGCGTGGAGTGCCTGCTTTATCAGAGGTGCTCAGTGACAGGACGGCTACTGTGAAACTGGGCTCACTCTAAATTCTCAGAAAGTCAGTGGACTGGGATGAAAAGGCTCCATTTGTCCTCTTTTATAAGCTTATAAAACTAAGACATATTACGTGCTCATTGCAAAAAAAAAGAGAGAGAGAAAAGAAAGAAATCAAAAACAGAAAGTTTTTATATTCTTCTTTGTCCTCAATCTCATTTTTGTCCCCAGAAATAAATACTGTTCATAGTTTGGTGTATCTTTTAGATGATTTTAGATGCATTTACCCAAAGAATATATTTTTACATAAAAAAATCATACTGGTCACATTGTTTTGAAATTTGCTTTTTTCATTAACCTGTCTTGGGGGCCTGTCCTGCACTCAGATTTCCTTCCAGCTCTTCAGTGGGCACACTATGTGCTATGTGCTACATAGCTAGGTGCTGTCACAGAGGACGTACGCGACAGACACTTAATGGCTGGGCCATAATTTATGCAACCATTCTCCTATTGATGGTTTAAGTTGTTTGTAATTTTTTTCTCTATTTCATACAAGATGGCAATGAATATTGTTTCTGTTCTCTCTGCCTGAGTAACAAATCCTTCAAAACTGAGTGGCTTAAAGCAGTAATCTCTTATTCTTCACATTTCCGTGGACTGGCTGAGTGGTTCTTCTGCCTCATGTAATGCTGAGGAAGACGGAGGGTCCCAAACGTTCTCACCCGCGTGGCTGGCAGTCGGCACTGGCTGGCACTGGGCGCTGAGCTGCGGCTGTCCCCAGGAGTGCCTGGGCTCTCCTCTTACTGGTCTCTCCATGTGGCTTGGGCTTCTCACAGCGTGGGGCTGGGTTGCAGAATGTCACTTCTGCCGTATTTTATTGATCAAAGCCAGTCACAAGCCAGCCCAGATTCAAGGGTGGCGGAAGGCAAGCTCCACCTTGCGATGTGAGGTGCAGAGCTTGCAGGAAGGGAAGATGAACACTTTGAGGCTAGCTACCATAAATGTGTGTGTGTGTCCTATCTTTGTGAATAGGATGGAGTGTTTTTGTAGGTTAATTCCTAGAAGGGAGTCGTGGGCACAGTTTAGATCTGGGCAGCTACTGCAAAATTGCTTTCTACAAAACTATACCAAAGCATACTCTCCTCAACAGGATACAAGACTTCTCATTTCTCCATACCCTCCCCAGAGTCAGATATTAGCAATCCTCCCGCCTCGGCTTCCTGGAGTGCTAGGATTACAGGCGTGAACCACTGTGCCCAGCCCATGTTTTTATCTGTTTCATTATTTGTTATACTGAGAGTTCAATTTGGGAATAAGTCTATGAATTTCCTACACCATCAAAGAAACAGGATGATGATTTTGGGGTTGGAGGGGAGCAAATATCCCCTAGGAGGGCTCTGATTCAGGGCCTCCTCAGACAGCTCTGCTGCCTGTGACCTGCCTCTGAGAGAGAGGGTTTCAAAGTGTTGTTGAACAAATTATTAACCCTGTGCTGTCTTCAGTCTCATTATTGCTTATAAGGGCCTGGCTTTCAGAGAGCCCTGTAATTTCCAGTAAGAGAATGTTCTTCCCTTCTGTGGAATTGTGAGACAGCTGGGAACTCAGAGCCCCAGGGCTGGGCTAAAAGTGCCCATTTAAGGGGAGGGAGCGGGCTACTGGTAGTAAGGTCAGGGGAGTAAAAAGTAAACTCTCCATTCAATACCCTACTATTAACATACTTTTCAGGCTTTTCCCGCCACTTTCCCAAGAGAAGAAAGGTAAGAGAATATAGGCCATGATGACTTTGATGGAATAGTCCAGGGTTTAATTCAAAGACACTCACTGGTCAAGGTCGGCCCCACTGTTCTAGCTTTAGATCCAGGCTCCAGGCTCCTAGAGTTTTGCACACTAGCATGCCAGACAGGACCTTTTTTTTTTTTTTTTTTTTTTTTTTTTTTTTTAAGAGACAGGGTCTCACTCTGTTGCCCAGGCTGGAATACAGTGGTGTGATCATAACTCACAGCACCCTTGAACTCCTGGACTCAGGTGATCCTCAGCCTCTGGAGTAGCTGGGACTGTAGGTGCACAACACCACTCCCAGCTAATTTTTTAGAGGTGAGGTCTTGCTATGTTTCCCAGGCTGGGCTCAGACTCCAGGCCTCAGACTCCTTGCCTCAAGGGATCCTCCTGCCTGGGCCTCCCAAACTGCTGGGATTATAGGAATGAGCCACCATGCCCCACCTAGACAGGACCATTTTTGTTATAAGACACAGAAAAGACAACACACACTCTGGCTTAAGCAGGAAAAAAAGGAGTTTATTTGATCATACACTAGGATGTCTGGGGGAGGAGATGGGACTAGAATGGATTCAGGGCTCAAAGAGGACAACTGACAACTCTGGCCTCTGTCTCTTGAATTTCCCATTGGACTCCGGACTCCTTGGGAAGGCAAGACAGTGGTGGCACCTGCAGCCCTTCCTCCTCGGGGAGAGTCCAGCCAGAGAAGAGTGCCCGTGTCTGCCTCTGTTTCTCGCAAAGGCCTCAGGGCTGTTGACTCCCTGGGGCCATTTTCCCTTCCCTGATGGAACCTCTGCAGCCCTGAGAATCTGGCGCAATGACTGGCTTAGGCTGGGAAGTGTGTTCCTCCCCAGGCCTGTTTTGGAGCCTCACCTTGAGAGTGGAGCAGGGTGGATCCCAAACCACCCTTGGGAGCAGTTTCCTGAAGGCAGAGGAAAAGACACTGGGGTGTCGTGGACGAAAGTCACTCACACGGTCATTCCTTTAGGATGTGAAATCCACAGTGGGAAGAATTTGGGGATCCATCCATCCTCAGTTAAAGCCAATTCATTACATCCCCAGGACCAGCACTGGCTAACAAAAAACTGCAGATCGTTCAAGAACAATTACAGATGATCCAAAAGCCTCACTATTGTCAGGGGTGATGATCTGGTTATCAACCTTCACCTAGGGGGTGAGGAAAGGCCAGATTCTAACCCTTTTTGTCCCTCTTTCTTGCCTTTCGGGAGAACAGGGAGGGAGAGAGAAAGGGCAGGAGCAGTGAAGAGCAAGCACTTTCTTGCAAGATTTAATTTACAGGATTACTATTCGTAAAATTGATTATTGCAAATTATGCATGGGAGTTCAGGTTAAGGGTATGTATTTTCTTCAACCACAGACCTGTATAGTTGGGGAAGTGAAACGTACTTCTCTGCCAGACCAGGCCAACAACCCTGGGATGTGCTAACAGGCCCAGTGGGCTCATTTAGCTTCCTGTTAATCCTTTTATAGTTTACTTTTTTTTTTTTTTCAGAAAAAACTCAGGTTAAATATTTATGATACAGGAGAGGAATGCTGCGGCTTCCTCCTGCTGTCCTGCTTTGTTGCTATGAATCGTTTAGTAGGCACTGGGAGCAAATAGTGTAAAATCTGAAAGGTGCGGAACGCGGGATGGGGAAGCATGTCACCCCTGGAAGGCGCACTCCGCCACTACCACCCTTGAGACGGTCCCTGTTACCGGTTTCCACGTACCCTTCCTGAGATAGTTTGTGTACTCTTTACTTTTAGTAGAAAATTGTACCACGCACACATCACTTAATAACTTACTCTTTTGTTTTTTGAAATGAAACAATTAGAATTTCCCACGCAGTGACTTAAAAGCCCCAGAGTTAAAGAAACAAAAGTGGCCGCGCCTACAGTCGGCGAATCTGCTGATCTCGGATGCGCGCTCACGGGTTCCGGAAGTCACGTGCTCGCGGGTTCCGGAAGTCACGTGCTCACGGGTTCCGGAAGTCATGTGCGCTCACGTGCTCTCGTCCGGGGGAGCTCACGCGTTTGTTAGACCTGCACCTCGAATTACCTCGTAGCACTTCTGACCGAAAATGGTTTCACTCGGCGTCATTTGACCAGCTCCTCCTTGCCTCATTTGCTGTCTGGGCTCCAAATGGCCAACAGTTGCCAAAATTAAAGTTGAAGACTTGTCACCACCGGGGTTGTGCCCGAGCTGATGGCTCGGAGTCCGGAGGCTCTTCTGAAAGAAGAGGCCAAAAAACACTGTGAACGAGGGCCAGGCGCCACTGGGAAACCGTTAGTGTGGCCCCCACTGCGTTGCAGGCCTCGTGCAGGGCCCTGGGGGTAAGTGACAGAACGTGCGTGGCGCCCCTCCTTGCACAGCTGGGTGCGGTCCCAAGGCGCGGGCGCTGCGGTGACGTCATCACTCAGTGCCTCTTATGTAGCGCTCAATCCCGTGGAGATGACCGCGAATGAATGACATTCTCTTTGATGGAAGTGCGAGTTCTGTTTTTTTTTTTTTTTTTTAAAAAGGATCACTCTGTGGTCACATGTTTTACAATGCAGCAAACAGAGTGACGTGGAAATGTGACAGTAATGATCCTCACTTGTTGACGAGCAAAAATGAAAATTACTGTGCACAGGTGCCGGGCTCCTAAAGGACTGCCTAAACTTTCCCAGATGGTGCCTCCCAAGAGCCTGGCCGGTTGGGCTGAGTGTTAATCCTGTTGTACACATGAGCACTTGGCCTCAGGGAGAGGAAGGCAGTAACTCCAGGATTTCACAAAGGTAAGCATGGTGGAAGCACCATTCGCATCCAGGGCCTTCTAATTCCAGTGCCCGCACCTTAGGCCCTATGCAGTGCTACTGCCACTGGCACTGTGAGGCCACCAATCCATCCTTTGGTAATTTGTTCAGAATTTAAAATAAATTGAAATAAATTAAAGTGAGCAATTAACTATTTAGAGAAGTCCTCGGTTGCCAATAGACAGGTAGACAGACTGAGCCCTACCTGGATTAGCTCACTTTGTTCCATCGGGAGTAACATTATTATTTATTTAAAAGGAACACCTCCATTTGTAGTAGAGCCATACATTTGGTCGCACCGCTCTTGGATGTGCATGGAAAGTGTAGCTTCTTTATTTAAAGCTGGAACTGGTAGAAGCCCCCAACCTACTCTACTGGGTGGTAGGAAGAAAAGCTAACGCAGCCCAGTGCAACTTAATACAGAGTCTGCCCTTTTATATTGTCCCTTGAGGTCAGTATCTCCCCCCTCCCCCCCGCCCCCTGCCTAGTGGGCATATGGGAAGGGACTTGTGAGAACTCATGGTCTGGGGGAAGGATCCCTCTGTCCTTGAGTGTGAGCAGACTAGTGTCATAGGTGGAACCTGGGCAGGGTTCCACCTTGACCTCTGGTCCTTAACAGCACGCCTGCCACGTGGAAACTGTCCTCCTGACAGTACTGCTTGGCCCTCTGTTCTACTTGACCTTGTGCTGTGTCAGTAATTTCCAGAGGCCACCAGGAGTGGGGCAAGGATCCCCCTCTGGAGAGGAGCTCACTGAATTCTTACCTGATCTGTCCCCGTCCTTCTCTGAGGGAGGGTGTGCCGTACATACCTACATGTCTGCCTCTAGATTCTTCTGCTTGTTGTCTTCCTCCCACGGTGCTCTGGGCAGGAAAGGTGTGCTTCTCTTTTCCTTTCTCTACAGTGTTTTCCTCCCCAGCGCCAGCCTCATAGCTAAGTCTTAGGGACCAACAGCAGTGAGAGATGCCACACATACTAATAAATTGTTTTTAGAGAAATGATCATTTCTAACTTCTTCAACCTAGGCCTTTTATGGTAGCTGTTTGCAAGGGGTTGTGAAATCATTTTTGACAACTTCTCTTTCAAATCTCACATTGGTGGGTTAGTGCCCTACTTTGGCATGTAATTATGTTTGTCATCCATAGTTTTGTTCTTGGCAGTTGGAACCTGAGCAGAAACCAAGACATGAAGAGTCATCTTTAGCATCTGGTAAGGGTTGCAGGGAACTAACAGTGTAAGTGCGTGTGTATATATACATGCATACCTGTGTGTGTGTATATGTGTCTTTTGTACACACACACGCCATTCTGAGCCTGTCTGGTGACTCTACTGTAGAGTGGACAGGGCAACTGAAGCTTAAGAAGCTTAAGTTATTGAGTAGATCAAAATGAGCTGGGCTAACAGAAGAAATTCATGGTAGACATTGCTGAATTAGAATTCTTCCAACTCTTAATTTTTTTTTCTTCCACAGGTTTATTACATGCTTGTTTGATGTTGTTTGGCTTGTCAAGCTCAACTTTCTCCTTAATAGGTAAGCTTATGTTTATTAAAAAATTTTTAAACATTGTATTTCTTAAAATATTTATATATTTATCTTTTTTGAGAAGCAGAGACAACGCTTATATGCGAGAACCATATTTTTTAGGAGCAAAATATTCCTGAGTCATGGATGGAATTAAATATCAATATTTTGTGATGCCCCATCTGGTGACTCCATATTTAGCACCACTGGAACAAGTCAGGAGTGACATTCCCTTAGAGCTTTGTTTCCAGGGAGAAAGAACCAACGACACTAGAAAAGGCAGTGTGGGTTCCATACTTCAATAGCTTTGGGAAACAGTTTAAACAAAGTTAACCAGGCTTAACTCTTAAGTGCTAGACTTCTCACACCTTTCACAGGACAAACCATTAGATGAATCCCAGGACAGGACTATTGTAGATAGTTTTGCCCAAGCTTCTTTTCTTTTTTGAAACCGAGTCTTACTCTGTTCCCCAAGCTAGAGTGCCATAGTTCAGCCTAGCTCACAGCAACCTCAAACTCCTGGGCTCAGACAATCCTTCTGCCTCAGCCTCCCGAGTAGCTGGCACCACAGGCGTGCACAGCCACGCCCAGCTAATTTTTTCCATTTTTAGTTGTCCAGCTAATTTTTTTTTCTATTCTTAGTAGACACACGGTCTCACTCTTGATCAGGTTGGTCTTGAACTCCTGAGCTCAAGCGATCCTCCCACCTCGGCCTCCCAGAGTGCTAGAATTACAGGTGTGAGCCACCGCACGTGGCCCAAGCTTATTTTCCAATGAGCATTTCATGGGACTAATGTTGCCTGGCACCTGCTCTGGGAAGTGCTGATCTAGAGTGAACCATGTAGGGGGAAATGAGAAATTTATATTATCTTAGTATTTCCCTGTGAACAAAATCCATGGTTCCTGAGTCAAAGGAGCCTGAGAGACAGAACAGTTTCCATGGTCAGTGGTGAGCCCAGGGTACCAGTGCTTCATTGCTCTTGTCCAACAAACCCTTTCCACAAACAAACCAGCCCAGCGCAGGCCCCTCCTGCCTCTACCAGAAGCAGGCCGCCCTGGAGGAAGGTATGAGGCTTGTGCTGCTTGGCTTGGAGTGGGAGACACTCTGTTCCAAGCTCTGCTTGTTTAGCCACAAGAAGTAAATATCCTTCAACCCTCCCAGTCCACCATCCTTACATCAAACAACACAGCTTTCCTTCAACCAAAACAACACTCAGAAAGGAAGAGGGGGAAATGAACAGGAATTTCAAGAATTTGCATGACACTTCCTTCTTTGTCCTAGCACCATATTGCTTTTGACCGCAAATATGATTCTAGCCGTGTAAGATATAAATGACAACTGGAATTAGTTGTAACAGGATTCCACATCTGTTTTGTTGTTATGTAGTCCCTTTGGCCAAGGTCTTAGAGATGGTGGAATTAACTAGACCAGGTGAGTATTAGCAAAATTCCTTTGCAGATGGCCAAGCCTTTGGGGAATTGGGTGTCTCGGTGAATATTTAAGGGCTTCAAGAAGGACACAGGACCCGTCTCCCAGCTCCACTGGAGCTGTAGATATGGTTGGTTTTTCCAGTGAACAAGGACAGCCTGAATGCGTAAGCGGGGAGTCAGGTTGGGAGAACCCTGAAAGAATCTATAGAAGAAAACCAAAATCTTGCCTACCTGGGAAAGACTTCTTGGGCTATATACCACCCTCTAACAGATTTATATGTCTGAGGTATAAAGCCAGCTCTTGGAGAAGAAATACTACAAAAACAAAGCCACAGAAGGTATAAATTTGCTGACTGCACAAGCCATAAATCAGTGGTGAGAGGACCCAAGGCCCTGCAGAGGCCCACTGGCTGCAGAATAAGAGGACAGGGTTGCTTGAGGGCCCGTGCTGGGCCTGCCTTTTCCACTGCAAAATAACCACAGAGTTCTCCCCTCTCCCCCACCCCACCTTCTGTCCTGAAAACTGAGATGTGCTGATTAGAGCCTGGTGGTAGGTGAGGCTCATTCCATTTCTGAAGGCCACCAGGGCTTGGAGCTCCTGCCACGTAATCCTTGCTGTCTTGAATCCTTTTCTTACTGTTTCATAGCTTAGCTGCCTTCAGAGATTGTTAGCTTGATGTCTTGTCTGTTTCTGTGTACTTCACAGTGGCCACTAAATCCTTTGCATTAAGTGGGTGAATAGGTGATGCATTTGGGGTAGGTGTGTCTGATCTGCTATTGACCCCTTGTCCCTAAGCAGTGTCCTCCTCCAATCAGGAATGGGCCTAGGAAACGGAGTTGGTCAACAGGTACACACAGGTACACACATACAGTCAGATAGAAGGTGTAAGTTCTAATGTTCAATAGCAAAGCAGGGGAAATATATCTACATATTGCTAATAACAACGTATTGTGTATTTCAAAGTAGCTAGAAGAGAGAATTTGAAATATTCTCAACACGTAGAAATGATAAATACTCAAGATCATCTATACCCCAAATACGCTGACTTGATCATTACACATTTTATGCAGGTAAAAAAAAATATCACACATAATCCATAAATATGTCAAATATTATGTATTAATTAAAAAAAGGAATGGGCTTAGGAGCCAGGTTTGTACTATGTGACCCTGCCCTCCGGGCTTGTAGGAAGTGCACCGCTGACTCACACTGGGCCACCCAGATTCTCTCTCCTGGGAACTTGACACTGGCTGGGAACTGGGAACGAGACACTAGCTGGTTCCCACTAGCCTTTTGAATGCGAATATATAAAACAGGAGCTCGGATCATTGTGGCCACTGTCTGCCAGTGTGTAGAGAGCAGGGGAACGAGGTCTGCTGAGCGAGGAGAATGGAACAAACATGCAGAAGCAGCACTGACGAATGACCATGTGACCAAAGGGTCAAAGTAGGAGGAAGGAGCCCCCTCAAGTGGAAAGACAGAACCTGCATGGGGGAGGAGAGTGTCCACAGGGAGCAGAGCCTGGCATGGGTTATCAGAGTCCCAGCAGAGTGAGGAAGGGCCCAGCATGTAGGATCAGAGTCCAAATAGATAGAGGAAGCTCCCCATGTAGGTGGGGGTTGTACCAGCACAGGGAGTCAGAGATGAAGGTGTCCATGCAAGAGAGCAGTTGGGCACAGAGAGTCAGAAGGGTATCCAGAGGAAAGAGTGATGATGACAGATTGGTGACATCAGGGAAAGTGATCAAACACATAAATATATTAGGTCTAATGGGAGCCAGCTTTCTCACAGTAAAGAGAAGGGAGTTACAATTATAATAAGGGATAAAACTTAAATGAGCACTGTAGTGTCATGTTGGAACTGGAGGTATCTATTAGAACTCACGGCTTTCAACACCAAGATAGGTAGCTGACAGATAGATAGACATAACTGTCCACTAGCTTGGAGTACTGAGGATCTAATCATGAGGACCAAGTTGAAAGACATTCTTTGAAATCTTCCCTGTAATCTTCTGAAGTGTCAAGGTCATGAAGGAGAACACAGAGATAGGATGACTAAAGGTGAGGTGTGGGCCGGGCGAGGTGGCTCACACCTGTAACCCTAGCACTCTGGGAGGCTGAGGCAGGTAGATCGTTTGAGCTCAGGAGTTTGAGACCAGCCTGAGCAAAAGCAAGACCCCGTCTCTACTAAAAAAGTAGAAATTAGCTGGACAACTAAAACTATATAGAAAAACTTAGCTGGGCATGGTGCACATGCCTGTAGTCCCAGCTACTAGGGAGGCTGAGGCAGAAGGATCGCTTGAGCCCAGGAGTTTGAGGTTGCTGTGAGCTAGGTTGATGCCATGGCACTCCAGCCCAGGCAACAGAACAAGATTCTGTCTCAAAAAAAAAAAAAAGGTGAGGTGTGATTCTGAACTGCTTCTGGGCCAGCTGGGTTCAGCTGGCCTAGGCTAGCCTCTGTCAGTCTTGGCTCCAGAGAGGGGGCTGAGTCCACCTCTGCACCACATGTCTCATCCCCCTTGGCAGGTACCGGAGGCATATTCTTTTCATGGCCAAAAAGCAGGGCAAGACCAACTATACAATCATATTTCAAGTTTCTGCTCACTTCACATCTGAAATATCTTATTAGCTAATGCAAGTCACAAGAATAAGCCCAAAATCAAGGGTGAAGGGCACACCCTGCCCTCCTAAGACCGTGGCGAAGGTATGGATGTGTGATACTGCTACGACAGGGCAGAGAAGAATTGAGACTGATAATTGAATCTGCCATACTCTGTGCCTTAGACATTTTTAGGCACACTTGTGTGGTCTGGGAATTCCTGTGCTGGGTATGTGTTAGTGCCAGCAGTACTGTTAAGCCAAGGAAGGTGCTTAACCTTACAAATCGATTGCTGCCAAATGCTTTCTATTCTTGCGGGAAAAGAGACTAAAACCACCGTGTCAATGTTCCCTACCTCTATGGGTTCTAGGCAAAGGCAGCCTTCCTGCAATTTGGACTTATCTACGAAAATGTAAAATATGCAAACTTTTTGAGTCATCGGTTTTATTTTTCTGTCCTGGAGAAATAATCATAGATACGGTTTAAAAACAAACAAACAGGGCCAGGCACAGTGGCTCACGCCTGTAATCCTAGCACTCTGGAAGGCTGAGGCAGGAGGATCCCTTGAGCTCAGGAGTTTGAGACCAGCCTGAGCAAGAGCGAAACCTGGTCTCAACTAAAAATAGAAAAATTAGCCAGGCATGGTGGCGTGCACCTGTAGTCCCAGCTACTCGGGAGGCTGGGCCAGGAGGATGGCTTGAGCCTAGGAGTTTGAGGTTGCTGTGAGTTATGCTAACGCCACTGCCCTCTAGACCGGGCAACAGAGCAAGACCCTGTCTTAAACAAACAAACAAACAAACAAAATCCCCTTCTCAAATCAGTGTTGCTTTACTTCTCTGTGGGAGCCCTCGTTTTTAGTTCTTTCAAAATAAGTAATGAAGTAGCTATTTCAGACACTGTAAGGTGTATGTAGCGGTCAGAGGATTATTCTGGTGTTCCTTCATTCTCTGTTTTAAATAATTAACAGCACAGCACCACACTGCTTTGGTCTTTTGTTCCTGGGAGGTGAGTGAACCCCCAGGGCACTGCCTGTAGCCAGTGGGGGCTTGGGGGGGAGTGGCAACCCCTGTCATGGCCTATCCTGGGCTGAAATCAGCGGAAGTGACAGTGCCCAGGTGGAATGCCCGGACTTCCTGCAGGGAGTTGAGAGAGAAGGTCCCTCTCTGTATTTGTTCAGCAGTGATGTTGCATATCAAATATTTCTCCTCAGAACTTTGCTAGTGTCATGGGGTCCCCCTGGTGTGCCTCTGGGAGTGCACAGCTCTCTGTGAGGCTTGCTCGGGAGGAGTAGTCACAACTAGTTTTCAAGAGAGAGAAACAAACAGACCGTGAGTGTCAAAAGGCCTCCAGCCCACTACAGGTGACTCAGCCAGGGCTCTCACACCGTGTCCCAGCTTGGAGGACAGCTACCCCCGCCAGTCCTGCCTGGATTCCCTGGAGCCTCTTGCTCTCCTGTCTTCTGGGAAGATCTCAGGTGCTTTTAGAAGGTCTCATTGAGAAGGTCTCCTCTTTCTCTTTTTTTCTGTTGAAATCCCAGCCATACTTTAAATCTTTGCAGAAGTTTCTCATCAACTAAAATGGGTTTGATTTCTCCTTCAAGGCAAGACTTGCTGCCCAGTGCGAGTCTCTGTGGGGAGAGTCTGGCTGTTGGCTCCCCCAGGGTCTGCCTCAGCTGCCTCCTTAGGGCAGCCCACAAATGGTGGCCTGGCCACTTCAGCCTGACAAGGACAGCTCTGGTGCTCCCCGGGGGTTGGCCATGCATGTGACAGGTCTGCGTCGCTGCTTGGCTTTTCCCTCTGCCCAAATCCCCTTGCGCCTCTTTGTTGTATTCTCTGACACGTGCGATGCACCCCAAACTCCATGTCAGCATCTTCTCTGGATCCCCCGGTTTGTGGTGGTTGGTACAGGGAATGACCCAAGAAAGCAGATGACGAGATGGGGTTTGGAGCTGGGTCACTTATCATAGGGCCAACGGGGGAAGAGGTGGAGCGTGGGCAGCCCCAGGGACAGGGGTGGCTCAACTGTTCATTCAGTGGGGAGGGTGAAGTGCACGGGGAGGCATTACAGGTGAGGTGTTTGAGAGGTCTGGCGTTCATAGTCGCCGTGTGGATAAAGGCATGAGATGGCTACGTGACGCCCTGCAGAGAGAGAATGGGCGGCTGAGGCCAGTAACAAGCGCACAGGGCCCAGATCTGTGGAGCCAAAGGATCCAGGTCTGGGCCCCCAAGTGAGGCTGCAGGCTGGAGCCTCTCTGAGCAACATCCAGCAGCCAGGCCCACGAGGTCTCCCTCCCAGTTCTGCCTCCAAGCCCTCTCAGCCCTTCCGCTCTAAACCGCAGTCCTCCCTCAGAAGGGAGTCCTCTCTGCACAGACTAGTTGAGGTTTATTAGCCCTTAAAATTCCTCCGAGATGAGTTGGTATTTATTTCCCTGCAAAGCTTATGTAACCGTAAGAGGACACCGGGGCTGCCAAAGCTGTCTGTGGTTTGGATGGGGCTTGCAGCGGTTTCTTCTGGGAGCTAAATATTATAATGAATGATCTCATACTATCATTTTCTTTGGAACCAAGTTGTTCTTATCCCAGTGGTACCCGGCACTACCTCCCAGGCCCCTGCTGTTTTGACTTAGGCCGGGACCGGAGGGTAGGGGAAGGGCACAAGGAGAACAAAATTAGTGTCTGGAGGCAGCTTGGCCGCTCAGCTTCTCCAAGGAGGCTCAGATCTGGGTCTTCTGCCACAGCTGAGCTCTGGGTGGCCACATGATTGGGCTGCCTGGGAGATTATGGGAAAGGCTAAGGCCAGCCTTCTAGCCTCGGTCTGTTCCAATCTGAGCTTTTGTAAGGATGCAGATTTGAGACTTGGAACAGGACGAGTTGGGGAGGTTCTGACTGCTGAGTGGTCACAGGCCAATCCTAAGGAACTGTCAGAGTTGGGGAAGTCTTGTACTGGGGGCCTCCAGCTGCTGAGTAAGAGGTGCCATTTAGGGAGCACTTACTGTATACCAGGAACCAAACTGAACACTTCGCCTGTGTTCACAGAGGAGGCTGCGCAAGGGGGTGGATTGGAGGGTCGACTATAGCATAGCTGGGTCTGTGTTCCAGCTCTCTCACTTGCTGGCCACGTGACACTGGGCAATGGTGTAACCTGTCTGTCCCCATCTCTAAAAACAGGGGTGATGACAGCCCTCCTTATGGGGCTGTTAGGAAGATTAAATGTGATAATGCAGACAAAGCTCTTGTACAGTATATGGCAGTAATAAAGAGCTCAAAAAATATTAGCAACCATTATCCCCACCTAATTGGAGCCTCATAGTAACCCTTTGGGGTAGGCACTCTTGATCTCCATTCGCAGGTGAAGAAACGAGGCTTGGAGAGATCACGTGATCGTGGTCAGATAGTTAATGAGCTATGGCCTGGAATAGGGAAACTTTATTCCTGGTATCCCCTTGGCCTGGAGTTGGGGGAAGTGAGCTTTGGAGTTATTGATTTGTTCCTTGGGGAGCTTGAAAGCTGCCACATGCAAGATGAGGGAGGGAAAGAGCTGGAGTCCCTAGCCATGGAGGTCTACTCTGGGGGACAAATGGCTCTTGGAAAAGACTTTGAGGAGCCCACTAGATCCAAAGCTTCTGGGAGGGATCAGGGACCTGGTTTGGCTTGCCCCCATGTCCCAGCTCTGAGCACCATGCTTGGTGTTCACAGTCCTTGACTGAACAAGCTATATTTGCAGTGATCCTTTGGGCATTATCATTTTAACAAAAGCCTGGCTTCTTTTTGTTATCAGTAACTTTTTTTTGCTTTGGAGACAGAGTTTCACTCTGTTGCCCAGGCTAGAGTGCAGTGGTGTCATCATAGCTCACTGCAACCTCAAACTCCTGGGCTCAAGCAACCCTCCTGCCTCAGCCTCCCAAGAAACTGGGACCTCAGGCACATGCCACTACACTTGGCTAATTTCTTCTATTTTTAGTAGAGATGGAGTCTTGCTCTTGCTCAGGCTCATCAGTAACTTTTGTGACTTCAGTGCAGGTGGCAGCCACTGGGGCTGATGTCCCCCTAGGAACAAAACACCCGAGGCAGGTGAGGGGAAAGGAGTCATGGGTGCTGGGGCCGGAGGTGGTCAGTGGCCATCATAGCTCTGGGGCCTGGGAGAGACACAGGGATAGGGAAGGACAGGCTAGAACTTCTAAAGCCCTGGTCAAGGGCCTTGAATTTAGTGGGCAAATATAAAGCACCTACTTGGCAGACACAGCAGTGAACAAGAGACACGTGTTCCTGCCCTTGGGGAATGCGCAGCCTGGTGGGAAAGGCCAGCAATGAATAATCAAATGAGTAGTTGGTAATTATAAATTGTGATAACCACTGTGGGTGAAAAAAGTCCTGGCCACCCAAATGGAGAATCACAAAGAAGTGGAATTCCTATTTTAGAGTAGTCAGGGCAGGCCTCATGGAGGAGGTGACAGTTAGGTTCCTTAGGAAACATTGTATGACCTCAAATGGGACTTAGTTTTCTCTCCAGACAGTCACAGGAGAATTTGAGGTTCTTAGGCCCAAGGCTGGTGCCAAAACTGAAGTAAAGCCATGTTAAGGCATTTCTGAATACAGCGCTGGGCTGGAGTCTCAAGAGTAAAAGTCCCGCCCCACCCAGCAGACTGGGAACAATTGACAGTGGCTTCACGGGAGCCTAATT
Source organism: Lepilemur ruficaudatus (assembly GCA_963574885.1). Taxonomy (NCBI): domain Eukaryota; kingdom Metazoa; phylum Chordata; class Mammalia; order Primates; family Lepilemuridae; genus Lepilemur; species Lepilemur ruficaudatus. Next base: position 42,771 of record CAUYRT010107292.1, read on the forward strand.
CAAGAAAGAAGCAAAAAGGGTGGCTGTAGCTAATCAGGTTCCAGGCGCTGTGCATCCCTGTTCCCTGAGGGCACACATGAGTCTTGTTCTCAAGAGTTTTTCATGTTCATCCACTTGGTTCAGGATCTTCTTAAAATTTGTAAGTGTCCCTAGCAAGAAGGCTCTGGACTTGCGCTTTACCCCTTTGCAAAGCATTTTCCACCACTAGTCCTCTGTCATCCCTGCCCTCACCTAACAGGTCCTGCCAGCCAGTTCTCCCTCCAGATACCTCCTGAGTGCACCCTGTCCCGCTGCCCACCTCTTCCTGTCCTCACCCTGCCACGGCCACACGCTACCAGGGATGCATTTAAAGATGTTGATCTTTTAATGCATCCTTACTGTACCCTGGAACCAAATCATAAAAACCCCTTCCTGTGGCCTTGGTGGCCTGAGCCCTGGTCCCTGCCCTGCTCCATCTGCATTGTGTGTACCGTGGCCCTCACCCACTGCCCTTAACGTTTTGCCAGGATTTTGTCGGATTGGATCCAGCCTGAGCACGAGTGAAATGTCACATCCCAGCTGGATACAGTCAGCATAGACAATGATTCGAATTCTGGCTTCAGTGCTCAATAGCTGGAGGCAGTTTGCCCTGTGAGCCTCAGTTTCTTTATCTGTCCAATGGGCATAGGAAATCCCTCCTCTGGCAGTGTATGTTCAATGAATATTCAAGGCTGTTTCCTGCTTGGGCTGAAACAAGAACACCTCCTTAGTGTCCTTTATACTTTGCACTCTCGAGGGCATATTCCCATTCATAATCTTATTAAAAGCTGTTGAAATCTGCATATTACACAGGGTGGCCAATGTGATCTTATCAACTAGGAAGTGGCATCAGAGAGCGGAAAGGCCTGCTCAAGGTCACAGCAGGAGTGGACAGCAAAGCTGGGACTGCGAGGACAGTCACACTTGAATTTTTCCTGAGGGTGGTGCTGTGGAGGGGCCAGATGAAGACGCTGAAGCCCAAAGCCAGCCAGTGACTCAGGGACAGCCCTCTGCTCTCAGGTGTGGCCCCAGCCTGGCTGCCTGTCTGCAGGGAAATGCTCAGGGAGCCCCACGCCCCTGCAGCCCAAAGTGGGGGCTCTCCCCACCTTTTCTCACTACTTTCACCCTCTCCCTGGTCTTCTCCCCCGGGTGCTTCTGCCACAGGCTTATGCAGCCTTCTTTTTCCAGCTTAGAGGCCCGCCTGGGATGAGGCCCAGGCAGCCCCGACCCACCGAGCAGAGTGGGGGTTGGGCCAAGGGTGGAATTTGGCTCTGTTGGAGGGGTGGTCACAGGGTGGTGTAAGCTCCTCCAAACAGCTTTTCTACAGCCTCCACAGCCCTGGGCCAGGATTGCGTCTCCGAAGGGGAGCCCAGTTCAGCACCTAAATCCTTCCAGGTGGGGAGCCAGAGGGAGAGGGGTTTTAAGGTCTTTAACTTCTAGAATTTTCATTCTCACAATGAGGAGGACCCTGTCCAACTGAGAATCAACAATGTCAAAGGAGGGAGTTTAAGCAGGAAGAGATTTTGCTCTGGGCTTGGGATTTTGACTCTCCCAGCTGCTTGGCTGGCTGCCGTGGGTAGGGTAGGGTAGGGGTGAGAAGGATGTAGGGGAAGGGGATAGGGAGGGAGGGAGGCCTCTCAAAAAAAGTAGCCTAGCTACACAGGGGGAAGCTAGGTCTGAATCCCAGCTCTGCCATTTTCCAGCTGTTTGACCTTGTGAAGTGTTCTAACTTCTCTAAACTTCAGCTTCCTCATCTGTATAAAAGCAGGTATAATTCTTCTTTTATCAAGCAAGTATTTTCTGTCTGCCTACCAGATGCTTGACCCTGGGCCATGAACAAGACAGACAGGAGACAGGATCTCTGCTCTCATGGAGCTTCTATTCCAGGAGGGAGACAAATAAGAAATGCATCAACAATAAACAAATAAGGTGGTTTTGGATAATGCTAAATGTTAGGTCAAAGCCAAAAGGCAATGGGGAAGATGGGGCAGACAGAGAAGGCCTATCGGAGGAGGGGGCGTCTGAACTGAGACCTGGAGGCTGAGAAGTTAGCTCTACACAGAAACAGAGGAAGAGTGTTCCAGGAGGAGGAACGGCAAGTGCGAAAGCCTGGAGATGGGACGGGGCTCGACATGCTTAAAGGATGGGCAGTGGCCTCAAATATAATATAACATGTAGCAAATAATTGGGAGAGTGGTCTGAGCTGCAGGGAGAAGTAGGCAGGAGGCAGGTCCTATAGGGTTGCTGAAGGGTCTGGAAGGCTTTGGAGAATTTTAAGTTAAGCAGGGGGAATAACATGATTGGATATATTTGGAAAGATCATCCTCTGAGCCTCATTGTCCCCATCAGCTAAAATAAGCATAATAATAAATAGTTCATGGGTTATGGAGAGGATTAAAAGATTTGAAAGCAAAAGCAACAAGCAAATGGATTAACATATGTGCCCAATATGCACAACAAATGCCGGGGCCACCGTGTGAAGACCTTGTAGGAGATACGAAGAGATCTGCTATAGGAGTCAGGATGGCTCCTAAAGGGTTAATCAAACCTGTCTTGGGAAAAGCAATCTCATGCTGCTAATATAATGGTAAGGGATGCAATTCAGGCTGTTTATTTTTTAGAGATTCAGTGCTCCTATTAAGCAATCACTCTGTTTATGTCACTGCTAATTGAAGTAAATTGCTTTCTGCAATCAAATCGGGAAGTTCCCCTTCCGACCATGAAGGGACTTGGACTCTGGTTCCTGATTTCCAGTATTTAGTCTGACTTGAGACTTGCCCTGTAATTAATTGCATACATTCCACTGATTTCCTTAAACGAGCAGTTAGTTTGCTGTTGGGTCAGCGATGGAGGCATTGATTTTGAAATTGCCCCCTGGGATGGGAAATGTTCCATTTCTCCCCCTTCCTCTCCCAGCCAGAGAAGACTTCCTTCCGGCTGGTGGGCGGTGGAGGGGTTGGGGCTGGGCCTGGGGGCAGATGTCAGAGGTGGAAGTGAGCAGCAGGTGTGCCCACTGCCGGTGGGAAACTCTGGTGTATTGGAACCAAAGCCTGTAAATCAGGCTAGAGGCATTCCTGGGTCGTGGGCACAAGCTTCCTTGTGTGAATCATCTGCTACACCTTCACTTTTGTGAGCAGCACAGGAAAAAGTAGGGGGAGGGAGGCAAAGAGCAGTAGAACACCCCAATAAGCACCCCGAGAGCCCTGGTCCTCTCCGCTGCCCAGCTGCCACCACGACATACCTCCCTGTCCCGTGCACAGGCCTGGCTAGAGTGGGGATGCTGGGCAGGGCGGTGTTGGGGGAGTTCACCAAAGACAGTGAGTGGGGCAGAGGCTGGGGCCTGGAGGATGTGGAGGGAAGGGGTGAAGTGTTGTTAAGGAGCGGGGAACATTGAGGTTTAAGGCCTGTGGTCCAGCCCCAGTAAGGGTACCCCGGTACCTTCTCCTAGCCTTGGGGTGCAAGGAGATTGGTGGGGAGGAAGTCTTTGATGCTGGAAGAGCTGTTAGTTTGGGTGCCCCCAGAAGGCCTCCTCTCAACTTTTTGCCAGGTGACCGAGAAAATAGGCAGAAAGTGTTCCCCATCATTCATCCTTGGTGCTGAAAAGAAAATAGTGAGCCTCAAGATTTAGTCCCAGGTGAGGTATGTTGAGTGCTTTAACTTGAGGTGTGGAGAGTGTCTCTTTATGGATTAATCCTGTGCCCCTGCAGAAGGCAGCCTTCAAGGCCCAGCTCAATTGCCACCTGCTCCATGACGTCCTGCGGGATGCACTCAGTTGGCCTCTGTCGCTCAGCTCCCATGGCAGTGCGTGCCTCTGAGATAATGACGTGCTGATACGTGCTACATTGTGGAGAAACCTCAAAAACATGCTGAGTGGAAGAAACCTGACACAAAAGGCCACATATTGTATGATTCCAAGTATACGGAATGCCTAGGAAGGGCAAGTGTGTAGGGACAGAAAGTAGATTAGTGGTTGCCAGGAGCCGGGTGTGGGAATGAGGATTAACTGTAAATGGGCACCAGGAATCTTACCCGGTGTTGGAAATGTTCTCAACTGGGTTATGGCGATCGCTGCACAACTCAGTAAATTTACTAAAAATTATCATTGTATGCCTAAAATAAATACATTTTATGATATATAAATTATACCTCAACAAAGTTTCTTTTTTAAAAATTGAGACAAGATTGCATAATTTGTCTGAAGCAATTGGCTGTTGGATGGTGAGGCTGGAATTCAAACCCAGGCAGCCTGAGTGCAGAGACTACATTCTTACCCATTTTGCAACGTCGCTTCCCTGAGATGCCTTTGATCTCAGCGTAGCACCGGGAAGCTCGCCTGGGATGCGAGCAGGCCTGGGATGAGGCTGGGCTTCTTGGAATGTTTTTGAAAAAGGTAACACTTGAGTTGTGTCTTGAGGCTTTACACACAGATTCTCTTCCTCCAGCAAGCAGTGGGCTCCCGTGTTTTTTTGTTTGTTTTTTTTTTTGAGACAGAGTCTCACTCTGCTGCCCAGGCTGGAGTGAGTGCCATGGCGTCAGCTAGCTCACAGCAACCTCAAACTCCTGGGCTCAAGCAATCCTCCTGCCTCAGCCTCCCAAGTAGCTGGGACTATAGGCATGCACCACCATGCCTGGCTAATTTTTTCTATATATTTTTAGTTGTACAATTAATTTCTTTCTATTTATAGTAGAGACGGGGTCTCGCTCTTGCTCAGGCTGGTTTC
>CAUYRT010107293.1:0-62532 GCA_963574885.1 Lepilemur ruficaudatus
CATCATATACATCTGATGTAGTATATCAATCATTTCATTCTCTCTTATAAAATATCAGCTTATTCGTCTCCAATATGTTTACAGGAGTTTTGTCCAGGCTTGAAAGACTTCATATAGATTTTACATATATATTTTTATATATTTTACACATATATATTTGTGTTGCTTTGATAAGAATTATTATTGAAATCTTAATTTTGACAAAGGGGCATTTAGAATGAAATGAGAATAGAAAGCCAGATACCATCTGGCTACTTGGTTACAAGAGTCACAGTGATGACAGCTTACCTCTCAAAAACTTATTTTGTAAACAAATATATCTATACAAGTCTAGTTAACAGTAATACATAAATCACATTCCCTTGTGCACACAGTAAAATATGTATATGTGTGTATGTGTATGTAAATGTTTGGCATAGTCATCAATACTTAGAAAATGTTAAGAACTAAGCAATGATCATTATTTTCCCCAAATAGGCACCCAACTATTCTAGTGACTGTACACTTATCATTTCTCCCAGCAAACCTGCTTCTTTTTCTCAATTTTCTGTCTTGGTAAATGACATCACCATCTATCTTTCTACCTACTTCCTAGAGCTAAAACTCTAATAATCAAATCATTGACCTTCCCGACTCTCTAATTATCATATCATTACCCACCCGCACACACATATACACACTCTAATCATCAAGTCATTCAAGTCCTGTAGATACTGTTTTCTGAATATTTTTGAATTCCATCTCTTTATCTCCCTTCTTCATGTCATCCCCAGAGTTCAGCCTCTTGTCAGAGAAACTAGATTCCTGCAAAATGTTCTAATTTAGTTTCTGAGTCTTGCCCCAACTCCTGTGCCCTGCTGTTTTAAGTAAACTTTCCAAAATGCAAATATGATGAAGATCCTTCTGTGTAAAATTAGGTTCTGGCTTGCCATGTTATTTGTTACAAAGTCCAGCCTTCTCATTTCATCACTCACAGACGTTGCGGATGTATTTTCTGCCAACAGATCTCTTTATCCTCTTCTCTCTCCGTTTTGCTATGAGTGTCTTTGCCTCCAGCAACATGAATAGACCTGCAGTTTCTTAAATATAGCCTTCTTTCATCCTCTAAGCCTTTACACATGCTGCTCCTCTGCCTGGGTTAGTTGTCCTCCTCACACTGTGTTCCCACAGTGGCCTCTGCCTGACACTGTCACACCATTAACATTGCTGTGATTATGGTACTGTCTTCTTCAACAGTCACTCAGACGTTCAAGGGCAGGATAAGATCCTGTCTTTTTAACTCCAGAACTGTCATGGTAAATGCTCAATATACATTTATCAAATGCATTTATCAATATACAATTGTCAAAAGGATAAAATTATGATAACCATTCACAGGTTGATGTTGTTTTAGCAATCTTTTGATAACCCACCAATTTATTTCAGATAGGTGCAATGTTACTCATTTTGATAACAATATTAATTCTAGTCCCATTTTCTTTAACAACATGTAAGAGAATATCAGTAGCAGTGAGTTCATTATTGCAGTTGATGCATTTGAGAAAAGTAGAATGCCAGATGCATGTGATTTGCTAACTTCCATTCATTCCCAGCGATATCTTCGGAAATGTATGCTTTAAGGTAAAGATTTCTGGAAAAATCTAACTTAAAAAAAAAAAAAAACTGTTGCAAAGCAGATATCCAAGGGAATTTTCAGTTATCGTATCAGCAAAGGGCTCAGGATCTGTGGAAGATGGACAATGACAGTAAGAAAGTATGAAGACTCTCAAAATCTTTAAAATTTAAGGATAGCAGAGTCTAGGTTTGTTTTATTTTTCATTCTTATAACATAAAACAATGCCTGGCACATAGTGAGTGCTCAGTAAACATTTGATTAATGAAGGTATAAATGAATAAATACAGGAATGTTGTGGGGATAGTTGAATAAATAAATGAATAAATAAGTAAATCAAGCCCATATTGTAATATTAAACTATGGGGTAAAATAAAACAAATGTAATATTAAAGCAAGGTGGCTTGATAAATTGTTACAGACCTCAATACGGAAAGAAAACAGGTATGTAAAAAGAATAAACTTTGGAAGGAATGAAAATAACTCTGAACATAATTCATGGTACTAAAGTTTCAGTAATAGATAAGATGTACATTGAGTTTGGTTAGAAAGATTAAATCAAATGTTCGCATTTTTCCTAATAGCTTCTTAGATAAGACTAAATCAGGCTGTTCATTTCTAGTTCTAATTGTGTGATCTTAGTTTAGATTATGTTTACAGTTCATGAAAAAACCAAACTTGGACAGAAACACAGCATACTTTTCTTCTATAATGCCTTTCTAATTTCTTTTGTGCTGATTACATTAGAAAATGAGCATACAGAAAAAAATAAAAATAAATATTATTATGGTTGTGATTGGATTTCAATAGCTCCTTGATCTATCCATTTGTTATAAATTAGCCTTTGCATAACAAAGATATGAGTTCTAAATATCTGAAATTTAAATAAGAACTGATGCTAGGTTAAATAATACATCCAAAGCCAAAATTTAGTTTGTTGCATAATTTTATAAATCTAAATCACATACTTCTTTTAAATATAATCACTGTCCTTTGGCTAAAGTAACATCATGAAGTCATTGTTATGGGCAAATAACATAATGATTAAGTTGTTTTGTCTTTCTTGCTGTTTTGAGATTTTGTCCTGGGCTGTGGTTGTCAGTACATAGGCATATGGAAATAATGAGGGTCTTATTTTGAAAGCTTTCCTTTCCAAAGTCTACTATCGTAAGTGCAAGGAGAGGGAAGTTTATCATAAGTGTTATAATTTTCCTGGAGCTCCGTTTCTCAGTGTCTCTATGTTGTCAGCAATGTCTTTCTTTTGGCAGTACAATGAGATGGGGTAACTCTTGGTAGCAGCTGAGTCGGGAAAGGTAAAAGGCTCAGTTAAAGTTGAACTTTTGCTTATTATTCAAACTCATCTTAAAAGCTGTTTCAAGGATAATTTCTTCTTACTAGAATTTAAACATCATGACATCAAGGACTATATTCCCAGGCCTCAGAATAGCGCCTGACATGTAGTTATCACTCATTAGGTATTTGTGATTATTTGTGATGCCCTAGTTCCAGCTGATAGAATTGATAACGTGTGGCTCTTTGGCTTGTAGTCTTGGAACCACCATTATCTGGTACTTATCATATAATCTTTCTGAGCAACAGTTTCCTCTTCTGTAAATTGAGAAGGAGATTAGCTGCCAATCTACCTCAAGATCAGTTTTCATATATGTGAATTGTATTACAAACTCTACCAACTGTTGCCCAATGTATAATATTTTTAACCTTACAAATAAATAAGTAAAAACTTTTGAACTGGTTGTCACCTACTAACCTACAGTTCCATAGTCCATACAGATCAAAACTGAGACTGCCACAGGTTGCAGAAGGATGCCTGGACAGAGAAGTGAGAGAGTGCAAATCTGGCATGCTCTCTATGCAACAAGCCCTGAGCAGCCATGACTGCTTGGAACATATACCTTTTACTAATTAGAACAAATAAGCCATTTGGAGTAGCTGGAGCTCTGCCAAAGACTACCATTTTTTGGTTTTCCGTCATATTCAATTTACTGTTGAAGAAATATAGTCCCTGCTATAATGAAATCTGAGTTTTAAGATACAGAAAGGGCTGAAACTTTATTCTTCTTAAATCTTTGTGGGTAGGCATGCAGCATGGGTGAGCTTAAGGTGTGGATGATGGCACATCACTCTGGGTTTCTTTAACCTGCTGCAAGGTAAAGCATTATGTTGTTCATAAAAAGTTGATACATTTTGGCCCTCAAATGTCAGAATTGTCAATGGCAAGACATTTTATTACCTACTAATTTAGAAATACTATCTTTGCCGTACATACAGGAAAATATGAAACTTGAATACTGATATCTTTATTAAAAATCAATATGCACATACTTAATATTCATCATTTCCAAGTTGATTAAAGTATACTTCAAATAGCCTTTCTTGGCCAGCCTTGTTTACTAACAGATATTAATTGACTATTGCTGGCAGAGGGGTGGATAAGGAATTAGGTAGATATAGCACATATTATTTTATTTTCTAAAAATATTTTTATATTTGAAACTTTTTGGTTGTGTTGAGTTATTCAACTGATAAATCCAATATAAATAATAAATTGTTTTGGTCTTTTTAAAAATTTATAAAGAGCCATAAATGCATACAGTACTATTCAATAGATACAATTGTGCTGAACTAAGGCAGAATCCTACTCTCTATAGTTTAAATGTAGGAAGCAAAATCAAGACAACAGAATTAGCCCTTAGCACTGTACTTATGAACACTTCCCAGCAGCACTGATAATTATCTGTGTTTATGAATGGTGAATACTCTCCTTCCTCAGGCCTCTTCTTCCACCTACTATAACTAGAGATGTTAATATTTTTGAACACAAAACTCATCCCTGTGTGTCTCTACCAGGACAAAACTTTAGGATCTAGAAAAACTGAACAGCCCTCACCACTTCAGTGCCCTCACACTATATCTCCCTCCCTTTCCCGTAGCAAAGCCTCCTGCCTCCCTCCTTAGCCCCCACTGCCAGGACTCTCCACCCATTTACTCCATTGCACTACTCAGCCTCTTGTCATTGTCTGAAGCTAAGTCCCTCCTCATCACACACCCAATTCAGGTGCCACTCCCAGAACTGCAGTTTCTCTTTCTCAGCTCCCTTCTCTTGGAGATCTGATTGCAATGGGGTGAGAGTCAATGGTGTTCCACATGCAGACTCTCTGGATGCTTAGGGGTGGGGAGAGCACCCTATTTCTTCACCTGTTAGCAAGGCCTTGGACACTGTGATGATCTGGTGATACAGGGTCAGATATAAATGTGCTCCTGAGACTGATAACACAAAGGGCACAGAGAGGTTCATCTGTATTGACAGTACACACTTTTGGAGCATATATTACATAAAAATCACCATAAGGCATGCAATATTCAGCTCATCACACCAATTCGATAACACGTACCTAGTGCCAGTCATTGTGCTGGGCACTGAGGTATAAAAATGAATATGAGAAGCTTCAAGGAGTTTACATTCTAGTGAGAGATCCAGACACATAAACAGGCAATTGCAATATAATATGGCAGGTCTAAGATAAAAGCACAAAGAGGATGGTCTGGAAGCATCCAGGAGGGACATTTTTCTCATCCTGGAAGCGTAAATCCAAGGCTTCCTCAAAGAGCTTAGGCTGACTAGGACTTGCTCTGGACTAGAAAATATGCAAACACATTTAAAAGTGTGAGGATTTCTAGAGTTTTATTTGTATAACAATCCAGCTGCATAATATTGAGAAGGTTTGATAGGCATACTGAGACTATAACCAACCTTCATAACATTCTTTAATTAAAATGAGAAAATACACTTGCGCTTCATATAACGACCTTACAAAAAAATCCTTTGGGACCTAATGCATATTTGGAATAAAGAATAGCATCACACTGTGGAAGGGATTAACAAAAATGGCAATACTGTGCTTTTTGTAATTGGTAGTGGATGCATTAAAAATACTATGATTTTTATATGAATGAAAATGCATAATTTTACCCATTATGCATTCTGAACATTGATTGGAGAAATACATTTCTCAATTGTTTACATCCCTTGGCTTTACTATAGTGGTTGTTATGAATGTGTTGAGCATCAGTTGTGTACTTTGCAATGGTAACATCTCTTCAAATAAATAAACCTCTAAGCCTCCAGGGCTTACTTTATCAGTTATATAACCCCAATTATCATATACATGAAAAAGCAGTCTAATCTCAGTATTTCAGAATTCCACAGATGGGCAAAAAGAATGAATAGATGGAGCTGAAGTAAATTTTTCCCCTAGAGAGACATTCCAAAAAGCCAAATTTATATGGAAGAATATTTATCATTATTATCAATTAATAAGTTGAAGTGGGGAAGGTTGGTAATAGGGGGAAAAGGAGTTAACAGCTATTGTGCCTGACACTTTGCGTAATACTGTAGCTATTTCGTACTATAGTGGTTGTTATGAATGTGTTGAGCATCAGTTGTGTACTTTGCAATGGTAATGTCTCTTCAAAGAAATAAACCTCTAAGCCTCCAGGGCTTACTTTATCAGTTATATAACATGGAGGGGCAGTTGCTAGTAAGGAGCAAAGCCAGGATTCCAACCCACCACTCTCCCTTCTAAATGCTACTTTTCTTTACCTGTGCCATATGCCTCCCCTACACCTGATTAATATTTATGAAATGCTAGCTTAAATTATTATTTCCCAATTTTAAAACCATATAGTAACATAAGTTTCTACTATGTCAGTTTCTTTCCTAGATTCAAAGGGCAGGAATTGACAAACTTCTGTAAAGGCAGTTGGTAAATATTTTAGGTTTGGTGGGATGTATAGTGTCTGTTGCTCCTGCTCACCTCCAACTCTGCTACTGTAGAAGGAAAACATAGACAATAGAAAAAAGACAATATATACACCAATGGGTGTGGCCATGTTCTAATAAAATTGAGTCCTGTAGAGGGACTAGGAGGCCAGGTGGATACTCAGGGGAATTCATTTCAGATTTAGGCTGCAAACTACTCAAATTCATGGAGGAATGAGAGAACACAGTGTGTCCCAGCAATCACAGAGGTTTGGGGTTTGCTGGCGTATGTGAATGGACAGAATCAGGGATGGGAGCTGGGGTTTCCTAAAACTTAGTGTATGCAATTCTTTATATTCTTCTGTGTTTTTTCTTTTTTAACTGTTAAGGCTAGATAGGGCCTCAAAGGTGGAGAAGGCAATTATAGTTTCGGTTTTGTGTCAACTGCAGGATAGCTTGTCTACAGCACTTAGGGCTTTGCTACAGGTACATTCCCTTAAGAGCACTTACTGAACACAACTATTTTCCCTGATAAACACCATATATATACTTCTTCTTTCTATTGATCTTGGCCACTGTAGAAGGGAGGGACGGTCCCTGATTTACATTTGCAGAGATTGACTAGCTTTAGACAAATGAAGTGACATGTGTAGGCCACCCCTAATCAGCCCTGCTCCTAGCACACAGTTTATTTCTCCAGCCCCAACACTTTGCTATTGAGCCATGGCATAATCTTAATGTCTTATTTAATAATCTGACAAGACCTTTTCTGATAATGTTTTACTTTCAAAGGACCTAAAGTCATCTTCAAAAGAAAAAACAATAATTAAAAAAAGCATACTATAAGGATATCACAGGTTCAGTTCCAGACCACTGTAATACAGTTGTTACCACATTAAAGCAAGTCATACAATTTTTTTGGTATCCTAATGCATATAAAAGTTATATCTACACTATACTATAGTCTATTAAGTATGCAATAGCATTGTGTCTAAAAAAGAATGTACATAATTTAAAAATACTTTATTGATAAAAAATGCAAACAGTCATCTGAACGTTCAGTGAATCCTAATCCTTTTGTTGGTGGAGGGTGTTGCCTCCATGATGATGGGCACCGACTCTTCAGCGTGGTGATTGCTGAAGGTTGAGGTGGCTGTGTCAGTTTCTTAAAAGAAGACAACAAGGAAGTCTTCTGCATACATTGATTCTTCCTTTCATGAAAGATTTCTTTGTAGCATGTGATACTGCTGTTTGATAGAATTTTACCCGCAAGAGCATCTCTTTCAAAATTGTAGTCAGTCCTCTCAAATACTACCACTGCTTTATCAACTAAGTTTAGGAAAAGTTCTAAATCATTTGTTGTCATTTTAATAATCTTCACAGCATCTTCGCCAGGAGTAGATTTCCTCTCAAGAAACCACTTTCTTTGTTCATCCATAAGAAGCAATTCCTCATCCATTAACGTTCAATAATGAGATTGCAACAAGGCAGTCACATTTCAGGCTCCACTTCTAATTCTAGATCTCTTGCTATTTCTACCACATCTTCAGTTTCTACCACTGCTTCCTCTGAAGTCTTGAACTTCTCAAAGTCATCCGTGAGGGTTGGAATCAATTTCTCCCAAACTCCTGTTAATATTGATATTTTGACCTCCTCCCAGGAAATAGGGATGTTCTTAATGGCATCTAGAATGATGAATCCTTTTCATAAGAATGCCAATTGACTTTGCCCAGATCCCTCAGAGGACTCTCTATTTATGGTAGCTATGGCCTTACAAAATGTGTTTCTTAAAGAATAAGACTTGAAAGTCAAAATTGCTCTTTGATCCATGAGCTACAGAATGAATGTTGTGTTAACAGATATGAAAACAACATTATTCTCCTTGTACATCTCCATCAGAGCTCTTGAATGATCATGAGATTTATCAATGAGAAGTAATATTTTGAAAAGAATCTTTTTCTGAGCAGTATATCTCCACAGTGGGCTTAAAATATTCATTAAACCATGCTGTAAACAGATGTTCTATCATCCAGGCTTAGCTGTTCCATTGATAGAGTACAGGAAGAGTAGATGTAGCACAATTCTTGAGGGCCCTAGGATTTTCAAAATGGTGAACATTGGCTTCAACTGAAACTCACCAGCTGCATTAGCCCTTAGCAAGAGATTCAGCCTGTTCTTTGAAGCTCTGAAACAAAACATTGACTTCTCCTTACCAGCCGTGAAAGTCCTAAATGGCATCTTCTTCCACTGTAAAACTATTCTGTCTGCACTGAATATCTGTTGTTTAGTGTAGCCACCTTCAACAGTGGTCTTAGCTGGATCTTCTGGATAACTTGCTGCAGCTTCTGCACCAACACTTGCTGCTTCACCTTGCACTTTTATGTTACAGAGATGGCTTCTTGCTTTAAACTTCATGAACCAACCTCTACTACTAATATTTCAAGCTTTTCTTTTGCAGCTCCCTCACCTTTCTCAGCCTTCGTAGAATTGAAGAGAGTTAAGGCCTTGCTCTCAATAAAGCTTTTGTTGAGGGGAATGTTTTGCATGGTTTGATCTTCTATCCAGACCACTTAAAGTTTGTCCATATCATCAATAAGGCTTTTGTGCTTTCTTATCATACATATATTCACCAGAGTAACACTTTTAATTTTTTTCAAGAGCTTTTCCTTTGTAATTCACAACTTGGCTAGCTGGTGCCAGAGGCCTAGCTTTCAGCCTATCTCAGCTTAACTTAATCACGTCTAGCTTTTGATTTAAAGGAGAGATGTGTGACTCTTCCTTTCACTTGAATACTTAGAGGTCATTGTGGAGTTATTCATTGGCCTAATTTAAATATTGTTTTGTCTCAGGGAATAGGGAAGCCAGAGGAGAGGAAGAGAGAGTGGGAGTAGCTGTTTGGTGCAGCAGTTAGAATATACACAGCATTTTTCAATTAAGTTCACCATTGTATTTGCATGGGGTTACTGCCACACCAAAACAAATTTAAACAGTGTCATCAATGATCACCGATCACAGATTACCATAACAGATATAATAATAAGAAGAAAATTTAAATTATTTTGACAATTACAAAAATGTGACACAGAGATGGGAAGTGAGCACACACTATGGTAAACATGTCGCCAATAGACTTGCTGGATGCAGAGTTGACACAACCTTCAATCTGTAAAAAAAAAATGCAATATCTCCAAAGCACAATAAAGCAAAGTGCAATAAAATGAAGTATGCTTGTACTTGAATGCTTTTTAATTTCTTGCTTAGGTTTCCAAATCTCTTTATGGTAAGTCCACTTAGTAGCTATTCAGTCTTTCATCAGGATCCACCGCAGGGCAAATTGATTTTGTCGCATTCACTAATAGCTTGCTTTAGGTCATAAAATCTGAGGAGGATGTGACTACAGGAAGTGTCATATGAAAAATAATAAAATCCTGTTTCATAGCGGACACTACTAGAATAATGAGCTTGAAAAAAACTTATTCATAAGATCTATGAAAAGTACAAATGAACAATGGAATAAATTAATAAGTGATTTCATTAAAATGTTCTGCTGTACATAATTAAGACTTAGACTTAATAGCTTATTTTTAGTTTAAATTTGATGAGAAATAATATTCAGGACACCAGGAAATGTTGCTGTTTTGCTATAAAATGCTTTTCAATGTTACTATGGGTTCCAAGTATTCAAAATTGTCATTATTTTGTGTATAAGGAATTGTGGTTCTCATAGATAGTGTAACACCGTTTCCATATCACAGAAGCATATTCTGGGCTGAAACCATGTTTTAGACTTATTTCTGCTTGTTTGCTTGGGTTTTGTTTCAATGATCAGGTGTCTTGTTAGAGAATGGGATCTGATCATTTTGCAATGTAGAATTCCTCAGGATTGATTGACGAATTGAGTGAGCTTGTTTTTTAAATATTAAAGCCATGTTATCCAAATAATACTAAAAATATATTAAAATCTATTTTTTTGACATTTCACACTATAGCTTTTCAGTTGTTTATTAACCTGAAAAGATCCCATTGCTATGGGTACTGAGGGTAGTGGATTTTGTTGAGTAAATTATCTTAGGATCAGTTAACAAATTTTACAGCTAGGCATTAACTCTATTTGGTAACGTTCATGCTTTATGCATTTCTTAATCATTACAGAAAATGTTATTTCCTCTGGAATAAGTAAAGGAAATGGATTTCTTGTGGAGAAATGTTTTGTTGTAAATATTTTAATATAACAATAATTTTTAAAATGGCATGATGTAATTAAATCATACAAAGCCTGCAACCTATACTAAAACTGTCTCCGAAATTATAACATCCATAAATATTGATTCCTTGGGCAAAAAATAAAATATGTGGGCTTTATTTACATTATAGTTTACAGATTCATAAGGTACAAAGGATAGGATTATTTGAATGTTAAGAATCTGATTAAAAGGACATAATATTTTAATTTATTGAAAGAATGATTTGGACAAGTAGCTATATTTACTGTTTGATCCAATTGCAGTGGCTTTGAATTCTGACATCCTATATGTCATTAAAATGTGTTCATGACATGTGCCTCACTAACATATTGTGTCTGTGTGCATACGTGTGCACACATGCATACATATTTTAAAATATACATGTTTATACATATATTTTTTAATTTAACCAATTTACTACCAGAAGCCATCTCTTGAATGATTTCAAAGAGTTTAGCTACCTTTGGAATTTGGGAGAAACAATCACAAAATTTGTCTACAATTTAATTAACTGAAGGTTTCATTTTACACAAGTCAGTAATAGTCATGCTTTGGAAGAAATTTAACTTAATCTTTCAAGAGATAATTTTAAGGAATGGTGCAGAGACCGTATGGTATTTGTCATGAGTTGAACTGTATTCCGCCAAATGCACATGTTGAAATTCTAATCCTCAGGACCTCAGAATGTGACCTTATTTGGTGATAGTGTCTTTACAGAAATAATCAAGTTAAAATGAGATTATTAAAGCATGACCTAATCCAATGTAACCGTGTTCTTATGAAAAGGGGAAATGTGGAGATAGACACACACAGAGCAAGAACGTCCCATTACCATGAAGCCAGCCATCTAAAAGCCAAAGAGAGAAACCTAAACAGAATCTGCTCTCACAGCCCTCATAAGGATTTGGACCCATATCTTGATTTTCAGCCCTCCAGAACTGTGAGGCAATAAATTTGTGTTGTGTGAGTAACCTAGTTTGTGGTATTTTGTTATGGCCACCCTAACAAGCTAATGTAGAATTTAACTTTTTTGCCAAGTGACAAATCAACATTTACCCACAGTTAAGTTTTGGTGAACCCTACTTATATGCAGGGTTCTTTTATTACCTAGGTGCTCTTTCTGAGTCACTGTGACTTCTGGAATGACTGAACATTTCCCAAAAAGTCATATTAATTTATACATCCAGAGAATCTGTCTTGTGTGACAATTTTTAGTTTCCCTGGAGCAGAGATGCAATATCAGTGTAAAGCAATATAATTAGGATCAGTTTTGGGACTAGAATATTAACCGTTATTATTTTCTCATGAAAACTGCCTTAGCAAAAGTTTTTTTCTGATCTGCCTCTTTCTATGATCTGTGGAATCTTTTAAAGGAGGCACTTATAATCAGAAGTAAGATGTGAAAAAGAAATGATACTATCTTTGCACAACCTCCTCTAATACTGAACCACTGGGTTTAATATTCAAATTTGAATATTTAATGTTTCCCTTTTGTTATAAAATTAAAAAAGGAAAGTGATTTTTTTATGCAACAAAAAATGATCCCTAAACTGTTCCCCGTTTCTCTTATTTTCTCAGATAGAAACAGACATTGGATGGCAAATACCTTCCAGAGCATAACCCTAGATCTATGTTACTCAAAGGAAGCTGCTTAGTAGTTTCTAAAAACACATGCTAGAAGGACAGCACGATTTTATGAAGCTTATTTTCCTGAACTGGCTATGGCTTACTGATACTATGCAGTTGCAGTGCTTAAATAAGCTTGGTCAAATAAAGCTTATAAAAATGCTCACTCCATAGAAATCACTGCTCTGAGTGATCTAAATGTCAGAAATATGGATTTGTCATTGTTTTCCCCAGTATAGCCCTATTCAGATAAGCTATTCGAAATGACACAATAGGGAATTTCACTGTTCCCGGTAATACCGACAGACCCAATGCCTAGAGTGGACCCTGGACTGACCCTGAGAAAATTGTCTCCCCCCGTGTCTCCAGCAATAATACAAAGTTAAGTTCACCTGACAGTAAACACCAAGTAGGTTCTTAAAGTACGAGGGCCTAATTTTTCATTTAGTTTTTATCTGTTAAGGTGCTGAGGATATAATTTTATCTCAGGAATACTCAGTGAAATGACGCTCTTCTGCTTAGTAAAAACCGAAATGTTTAGCGGCAACAAGGGGCCAGATGGAAAATGTTCAATCATTCATTATTTTGTTTATATCTTTGCTTTTAGAATCGTTTTCTCACAGTATGCAATTGCCAGAGAAAAAGGCTTTTATTAGTTGTCAGTGAGTGGCATTTCTTCCTCACAAAAAATTTAAGACCGATTTTAGGTCTATTTGGACAAACAGAGGATGAAAATGTCGGGGACTAAGCAACACACAATACTTTGAAAACTCTGATAATGAGTAGACTTCAGAAAACTGGTTCTCTTTAACTTCTGTGTTTCAATTTCTTTTCACATCAAAGAGAAGTAGAATACTTGTCCCCATTCTCTAGATGTGTGGAGCTTTATCAGCCTGTTTTTAAAATTCTGAGCTTCTTAGAAGAAAGGTGTTGTATAAAGTATTATTTGTGTTTACCTAATTGCTTGCCTTTTTGAAATGTAGGCATGAATACCTTCATGTTCTTTTCAGAAATGCATAAAAGAGCTTCAAGCTCAATTAGAAGTTTTTTGAAAGGCACAGGAAGCTGCTTTTTTTCCTCTGTAGATTAAATGATAAAAGAAACATATAAAAAATCTTATCTCTCTAAATTTTCAGGCTGCATTTACTTCATGAGATATGTATATTTCCTTCATGAGATATGTAGACTCAATCCAGAAAGGTGGAGGATTGGTATACACTATTTTGATCTGTTCTAATCTTTCAAATAATTCAATGAAGATTTGGTTTCAAATAAAACAGTAATATCTTAATACAATAGTGTCCAATTCTTAAACATTTTATTTTTCTTTAAATTCTTTTTCTTCTTCTTTTTTATCCAGTAACACTGTCATTATAGAAATTTTAAACATTTTATATTAGAGATAAAAATATTCTTTGGAATTACTTTCAATACAATTATGGCAATAGCATTAATTCTAGAGTCACTATAGAAAATGTCAATTTATATTACTGACAATTCAATTTATACTACTGATAATAATACATGAAAATAGGTATACGTTATTATAATTTTTATTTCAAAATTTTTATTTCCTGGGGTACTTGAAAAAATTAGTCATATCTCTGCTTACTAGTTATATAATCTAAAATATTCTTATTCATATACACGTACATATGAAAATATTAAATTATCACTACTTTTCCAACAAATGGATGGAAAGTCCTTTATAATTACAAAACATAGGTCTACTTTTTATTTTCAAATATATATTTTAAAAAACAAGGCCTGGCGTGGTGGCTCACGCATGTAATCCTCGCACTCTGGGAGGCCGAGGTGAGAGAATCATTTGAGCTCAGGAGTTTGAGACCAGCCTGAGCAAGAGCGAGACCCTGTGTCTACTAAAAATAGAAAGAAATTAGCTGAACAACTAAAAATATATAGGAAAAAAATTAGCCGGGCATGGTGGCGCATGCCTGTAGTCCCAGCTACTGGGGAGGCTGAGGCAGAAGGATTGCCTGAGCCCAGGAGTTTGAGGTTGCTGTGAGCTAGGCTGATGCCATGGCACTCTAGCCCTGGGCAATAGAGTGAAATTCTGTCTCCAAAAACAGGTTGCTTCATGACATTAGCCTAGAAACTCACTCAGAGAAGTAAAACTTGAAAGAAATTCAGGTCCTAATTCTTGCATTTCCTTAAATTTTCTGAAAGTAGCTGATGGCACTGTGAGGAATCCACCATTTTATATGAGTATAGTTTTAAGCAGAAGCATTGCAGGAAGTATTTATCATTATTATTGAAGACACTTATATGAAAAAAGTATGCATATGTTTTGTGTTTTAGGGGGAGGGTGCTGTCATATTCTTTCATAGGAAGTAAAATAGAAGCTATTGTGATAACACAAAGGTATGCTTATGACTCCATATGGGGTAAAAGCAGCAGGAGATGATTATTTCTTAAGTAAGACTTGATTTCTATGAAAAAGTCTTTAGGAAAGAGAAAGTAAAACATGCACATTAAACTCAACAAATCAGGGAAAGCTAATGATTCTGAAGCAGTTAGTTTAGTATTTTTTTTGAAATCGAAATAGCATGTCATTTCTCAAGATTTTTCTGTTTCTGCATGTTTGCAATTCAATGACAACGGGACAATTTAGTAGGAGGAATGCTGGGCTAGGTACAATGTTTCCTTTGTGCAAAGTTGGCCCAGGAAAAATATGTGTTAATTCAAAAGTAAAATACTATAAAATTAATTTTTTAAAAGAACTAAATATAGTTCATGGATCTTATGTTTATCTTATTCAAATGATAGTTGCTAGGAACCAGAGCCTTACTACTATTTTTATGAAACCAAATTCAGAGAATTTGAGAGATTTTCTGTAGATTCCATACCCAAACTTCTCCCTCACAAAGTTAGACAAACCGTGGAATGGCTTACCTTGTTGCATGAGACTTCCTAGGTTCATAAGGGGAGGCTAAATTATTTCCCTAAAATGAACCTGACTGAACCTGTCAAATTCATTAGCCAAAAAGGGTCATCTCCTGGGTCCTGTTGATTAATTTTTGTCTCTAAAACTGTTCTACTACATGTAGTGCTCTTGACATTTTGATTTAAGCTACCCGGGCTTGTAGCAGTAGTAAGGAACCCTGGCCATGATTTCCATTATTTTACCATGAAAGCTCTATTAAAATAGCTATGCTTCTTAAGCTAAAAATATATTAATAGCCTTTAGAGCATTTAAAAAACAAAAGAAACAAAGTGAAAGATGCATGCTATAGGCTGAATTATATCCACTCACCTTGCCAAAAAAATTTATTTATATATATAAGTATATATTATGTGTGTGTGTGTATATATATATATATATATATATATATATATCCTAACCCTCAATGTGATAGGATTTGGAGATGGAGCCCTTTGGGTGATAATTAGATTCAGAAGAATTCATGAGGGTGAGGCTTTCATGAGAAAATTAGTTCTCTTATAAGGAGAGACACCAGAGATCTCACTTACTCCTCTGCCACAGGAAACACCATGAGAAGGTGCTCATCTGCCAGCCAGGAAAAGAAGCCCTCAGAGAACCCAACCATGCTAGCACCTTGATCTCAAACTTCTAGCCTCCAGAACTTTGAGAAATAAATGTAATGTCATGGAAGCCCAAGCAGGCTAAGACAATGAATCATCACACATTTGTAAATTGACTATCAGTGTTTATATTCATCTACGCATTTACTCTCTCCAATCTGGTTTTGGCAACTTCTCCCAGCTGCTGCACCTTTGCAGATTTAAAAACCTTGATAAGATCTGAGATGCTAGCTCTAATCACCTTCTTAGAAAGGAGTGTCTCTACTTAATGATTGACATTATTTAGTAAGTATCAATATATGTTTTTTTAAGTCAAAAACATTGCACATCTTTTTTTTCTACCCCACTAGACTTTTCTCCTCTGTGGTAGCCTTAAATATTTTAATCAGTTAAACTCAGTTCTTATGAGATGCACCTGAACACATATGATTTTACTTCTATCAGTTACATATTTCTTATCTCAACATTTTCTCATATCACAAAAATACAAGTATTTTCTTTGTTACTTCATTTATTTCTCTCATTAGAAGTCACTATGTACTGCATACCTTTATATATACAGAAATATTGAGATAATTTGGCATGATACTTTTTTAGCTCATTCCCTTTAGCAACACTAATGATGTTTTTCATACTTAATAAGCATTTATTGGAGCCTTACTGTGTAAAAAGTGCTGTGCTAAGCACTATGAAAGGATAGATAAATTGCTCCCAACCTAGTGCCTTGTTGAAGAACAAAGAGCTGAAGAAAAGTCAGAATAATTTTATCCATGTCATCATAGTTATCAAAAAATGATATAGTGTTACAGGTAAGAACAATAGGGTTCGTGTCAAAAGATAAAGGAAATATTATTAAGGAGATGACATTTGAGGTAAATCTTAAAACAGGAGTTAGATTTTAACAGTAGAATTTTAATGATTTTTTTTTAAAAAATAGAAAACCAGAAATTCATCAGAAATCTTTGGCCACTTTAGATGATAAAATACAATGGCTTTTACCTCTAATGTGTTAGGATTTCAACATACTTTGCTTCAAAGAATTCTAGCTATACACTCATCATTACTTTTTACCTTTAAATTAAGCTTACTATTTGTAAGAAAAACTAGTATTCAGAATGGCAAGTAACTGCTGCTAAGTTAAAAATGAAAAGTTCAAAAGATAAGGGGAAACTGGGCTTACAGGAGTTAAAACCAGAAAGAACATCTATTACTTTGCAGTAAGGACTACTAAAAAATGGACTAGCAAATCGTAACAAGTGTCTTTGTTCATTCAGGCCGCTATAACAAATTATCATCAACTGGCTGGCTTACAAACAACAGAAATTTATTTCTCCCAGTTCTGGAGGCTGGGAAGTCCAAGATTAAAGCAGTTTCTGTTTCTGGTGAGAGACTGCTTCCTCAAAGACAGCTGTCTTCTCACTTTACCTCACCTGGTGGAAGGAGTGACGAGTCTCTCTTGGACCTCTTTTATAAGGGCACTCATGCCATTCCTGAGGGCTCCATCCTCCTGAACTACTCACTTCCGAAAGGCTCCACCTCCAAATACTATCCATATCATCACCTTTGGAGTAAGGATTTCAAAATAGATTTTCGGGGGACCTAAACATTTAGACTGTAGCAGCCAGGTACTGCTGCTGGGGAGGAAGATCTTGCCTCTCACTCACTTCAAATACAAGTGAGTTATTCCTAGAGAGGACGCATCAATGATAGAAATTGACCTTGCAAACCACAAAAGACTTCTTTTCACTTAGGACCATGACAACTTAGCCATTCTAGTAGTAAGAATGAGATCTGAGATTTTATTTCAAAATAAAAATAATTTTTAAAAAGATTCTGGGCATTCAGATTGTTCTGACTGATAACACTGATAACAGATTGTTCTGACTGATAACAGTTGAAGAAAAATAATTATTTACATCCCTAGCAGAGGCAAGAGCAACAGTAAGAACTTAGGATATCTAGTTATACAAACACAATCAAATCAAAGTCGTTTATGTATCTTCATATAACTGGAAAGCTCAGAGGTACATCTGACTCTAAGCACAGCTGGCTCCATGAGCCCACACAGTGGTATGTGGACCCTGGATCTTTCCATCTTGCAGCTGATTAGAGGGTAGACTAGATGGCCCCTGCTGACTGCACACATCTTAGCAGCTTTGGCAACCCCAGCAAAAAGAATGTCCCCAAATTGTTCTATACAAAAATGTGAAGCACTCTGACTGCACCGTCCATTCACAGTCACAGACAAGAGGAAATGCTCTGAATGATCAGGCGTGGCTTAAAGGTCCGTTCCCAAAGTTGGGGATAAGAGGCTGATTTAATCTGTAGTCCCACCACTAGAAAAAGAAATTCAGTTGGTGGAAGAGTGGAGGAGTGGGTGGGTAGGAAGGAGTGATGGATAATGTTAAAATTTTTTTAAAAAGGCAAATATATCTCAACCTCTGCAGGCGGATTACATGGCCAAAATTTCCTCTGAAATTGTATTATAGTGATCATAGCCCAAAATTCTGGGAGAAAAGGTGGCAATTTAATGATTTCATTGAAATTGGCAGGGAACCAATTTCTGGTTTGAGACAAAAGCCATTTTCACTCTTTTCTTTCTTTCTTTCTTTCTTTTTTTTTACAGCTGCTCCATTTTCATCTTTGAAAGAGAGTGAATAATAGTTACTTGTTCGTTTAAGTGCCTAACATCTTTATTCTTCTAAAAATGACATTATTTCTTTTGGTTTATCAATATTATAGCCATTAAAATATATATGGTTATTTTGATGAAGATCATTTTTGTGAATTGTCATGGTTGTCATCTTGCCTCTGAAAAATCTATTTTCATTCAGTTTATATAAACTGTAGAAAAACAATTTAATCTTCACATAGACATTTTGCAAACACTAGAATTGGTAAAAATGTGTAAATTAAAGGATGTATTTCTCACTTTTCCAATTTATTTGCCAAAAATGTCCTTTTAATCGAATTTCTACAAGGTTCTTAGATACATGCATGTTTTTTAGAACATTAAAAAATAAAGCAAGGGTCATTCTTACATGCAATTGAGAATTATGTTCTTAAAGCAATTTGGGAATAACGTGTCAATAGTATATACTTCCTCTCTCTTGCTCTCTAATTCTTGAAAGAGATATTAATACAGCGTAAGTACTACACAAACCACATCACACGGTGAAATGCAAAATTCATAATTAATGCTTTCATGTAATGACAATGCAATATTTTATTTATATGATTCTGAAATATATGTGTCTTCCGTGAGCATCCTGGAAGGGATGGTATTGCCAGTGTCCTGTAAGAATAATAATCAGCAAGTGCACTTGGCAGTTTCTTCATCTGATCAATAAGGAATGATGAGGTTAAGTGACTTTTATCAGGAGACTTATGATTTATTCTTTGTGCATACCCTGACTGTGAAACCAGTCTTTGGAGCCATTACATCAGCAGCCTTTCCTTCTACTTTAGAGAGAAGAGTCACATGGCCATTCAGTCAGATCCCTACTTGTTTTCAACCTGATTCTGTCTGTCTGACAATCAAAATAATTTGTATGAGATCAAAAGGAATAGAATTAAAAAGTAGGCATGGAAAGCCCTGTCACATATCCTAGCTGCTCTGCCCCATTTCTGACATGCCAACTTTCAAGAGGCATGGCCCATGTCAAACTGCTCGGTAATATTTACCTCTCATTTTTTCCACCATATCAATAACTAGCTCTTGTCATCTTTAAAGTGCTTCTCAAACATTAAATAATCTCAGATTACACACTCTGTTCTTTGCATTTATCTTGACCAGCTGTCAGAGAAGGCAATTTATTCCCTCTCAATTTTATTCCTCTTGGCTCTGTGTGCCTTCTGCAGTCAATTTGAATAGAAAATGAAAGGTACAACTTAGTGTGTTTCATAGCAAGGGCAACACATAATTTTCTTAAAGCCCGATGACCTTCAGATTACTTTCAAATTGCTTATGGCTTTGCGGTTGGATACTCAGAATATATTTTCATCACGTTTGAGTTTCACTTAATTCCTAAGTGGAAAATTTGAGGATGTGAAGATAAAAAATAAAGAACAATGACAAACATAACAGTATTAACTTTATCATTTTCATCTATTTAAAATTTGTACAATAATTGTATTGACAGAATCATAAAGTGAACAAAAACTTGAAATTCATGTTATGTCAGTTTAAAAAATATAAAGTCATATTTTACCTGAAAATTTGCCTAACTTTATGAATTGATATAGCTTCTCATTTTTTGATCAAGAAAGGAAAAAAACATAAAAATTTGTGTTCCATCTTGAATTTTCTGCCTATTAAAAATGTGACCAAGATTCAACTAATTTGTATCAAATCTCAGTAAAATTACTCTTTGAGTTTCAAGATACCAAGCAAGTATGTGTGATGTCGTATACAGAAAATGCTCTGTAAAACGCAACTCACTGAAGTGAATCTGAGGTGCAAAAGCAATTCTTCAGATGTTCTCCACTTAGTGGTGGCAGAAAGCCTTCCAGAGGTTAAAAAACTGGAGGTTAGTGGATAAAAAACATATCAACTTTCAGGTGGACCACTCCTAAACGTTCATAATTCGTTTACTCTCCTGCAAATCATTATTCCAAAGGTTTGATTCACTTGTAGCTCCACTTGGGTCTTAAATCTCATTTCAAAGCACTTCAATCATTCATCCATTTTAAGAACTACCATTAGGAGTGATGGCACAAAAATCAATGAGAGGATGTGATATGAGTTTTTTTCTCATTTTTCCTCCTTGGAGTACCACCTCAAGTACAGTCTGTGAAATCTTTTTCATAGCGTTTTTTTTTTTTCCATCTTGCTATCATTTCCACTAAATTGAGTTCATGAACTTGGGATCTGTTTTCCCATAGGTGTTTTTTTTTTTTCAGAAAAGAAAAGAGATTTGTTATCACTATTGTTAATTTCTACCTAAAGTTATCTTAAAATATTAATTATTTACCACTGATGTTCCTTATCAACTTCTCTTTCTCCTCCTTCTAGTTGGGATAACCTTATCAACTTTCTAATCTTTTAAAAATATTGGGCTAGATTCACCACTGTTATCTAAAAAATAGTTGTACTAGTTATGTTTGATTATTACTACCTACTAATATGTATTCTTGAATGTATTTGATTTTCTTTTTCCTGGGTCATCGTAGAATTTTATGTTATTTGTCTTATTTTGTAAAGAGAAGGATAGTACTATTTTATGATTAAAGAAACAAAAAGAGTAAGACTTTATTAACTAAGATACTTAATTTTGCAGGTAGTCTTTTTATTTCTTTCCCATTACCTAAAAATTGTGTTATGAATTGTGTTTATACTATAAGTATCCTACATATATAGCTGTTTGAAGGGTTCAAACTTTAATTTTTTAGTTTAAAGAATTCAGTTATACTAATAATGTTTGTACTATAATGCTATCACTTTATTTGCTATAGATCATCTCTCTCTCAATTTTGCTAATGGGGCAAAACAGCTTCTACTTATATTAATAAATTATAGTGTGTGCTCCTCTTTCTTCTGTATTAGAAGAAATAAATTAATTGATGAAAAAGGATATTGAGGGAGTCATAGAATTTTTTTACTTGTGGTTACCTGTAAATATTTTAGCCTAATATACATGCTTATTAAATGGAAACAAATGCCTGCATTTATACAAGATTTAGTCCTTAAACCTTTGTTTCTGAGGTTAATCCTGCCTTTCTAGCCTTTCCTTAGAGTAATAGTAGTAGTCATAGTCAGAGTCATAATCATAGTGTTAGTAGCGGAGGTTGTGATAATAGTAATGAAGATGGTGATGATGAAATATTGGCAATGTTGCAGTTTAGTAGTTGTTGTATTGCCATTTATTGAATAATTGCCATATGCAAGGAAATGTGCCAGTTTGCATGAGTTACTTCTCTACCACCACAGACCTGCAAATTGAGCCTTCCCAGTCTCGTTCATCAGATATAGATGCTTCTCACTCAAAGGCGTAGTGTAATAGTGACCTTCTGGCCATTCAGGTGATGCAGGGAAGAGTCAGGAGTTAATCCCAATCTCTTCTCTCTAAAACTCACTGCATAACATTTTGCTTCACTGTTTCCATGCAAAAACTAGACTTAACTGAAAGGAAGACTTGTGAAGGCAGAGTAAGAGACTGGCAGATGGAAAGGAGAACTTTAATTCCACTCTGAGGCCCTCAAGGAGCACAAAGAGCTGCCTTTCATTCTGAAAGACTAAAATATTTCAAGGATTATTTAGCACATTCTAAGAGTAACTACAACTACTCTTTCTGGTTAGATGAAATCAAGTTTATGAAAAATGTTAAAAAAATTTGAAAATTTAGATTTGCCTTTTCTACACAACACACAGAAATGTTGCAAATTTAAGATGAATAATAAAATTGAAACAATGTAATCATGTATATTAGAATATGATTAATGAAAATTTTCTCTTTCTTGATATGTAATTTTTAAATTATTACAGACAATGCAGTCTAGTATATATGAAGATATTTTATGTCTGCTTCTGGCAAAAATATGTGAATTGATAGAGACTTTTTTCTCTTAAGTATTGAATTATTTACTTCACATCTGTGTAACTGGGATTAAAAATGCTATGAAAGTCGCTTTAATTTTCTGGTTGATCTTTAATTGTTCTTAAATGTAACATGAAATAATTGTTTCAGATGATCTCTAAGTTACCTCTAGATTTAACTTTCAATGAGTCAAGAGCAGCAAAAATAATATCACATGTCTACTCTCTCTTGAGGGGAACTTTCTAGCAATACAATGGCAGCAACTTCATAGGAGAAAAATGAAAGAGTTACAAATGCATTAAATGTTCATTCTGTATATAAAAATACCATTAAAAAGAAAAGGTAAACAGTCAAAGGAAAAGATTATGACATAAAGTTTAGATAAAGTCTTATCGTCTTATATGTGTATGTGGATACAACTTTATCAGCAGCCAAAAGGAGGTTAAAGAAAAATGGAGGAAAAGAAACCTATAAGAAAAGGAAAAATGGAAAAGTCTGTAATAAAAGGAAACCTGTAAGAAATGGTAAAACCTATAAGAAAAGGAAAACCTACATGCAAAAGAAGAATAAACATATAAAAAACTCATCTTTAGTAATCAAACATTGCAAATAAAACTCGAATTTCTTCTTATGTGATTGCAAATATTTTAAACACCAGTAATAGTATTGTCAAGTAGGAGAAAACAATACTATTAGTGCTTACGGTTTTCCAAAATACATTAACTTTCAAATACATATATATTCTCTAATGGCATAAAAGAGATTGTGTTATTTGTCCCAAAAATTCTATATTTAGGAATTTCTCCTAAAAGAACAAATATTAATCTATGTTGAAAAAATTTCTGCCATGTCCCAAAGTAGAAAGTTTTTTAACTAAATTATGCACAGTCATAGAATGACATGCCATGTAGCCGCTTACATAGTATTTTAAGAAATACACAATGACAAGAGAGCGTGTTTATTATATATTGCCTAGTTAAAAAGCATAAAGGACAGTGTGATGATCACTTGTTAAGTAAATCATATTTATATATTTATATGTTTGTCTAAAAGATTATGCGCAAATAGAACAAATTAACAGTATTTCTGGATGGCGAGATTAAAAATGATGTTTACCTAGCCATTTATTTTGTTATTTTTATATTTTTTGAAATTTCTCTGATGAGCATGTAAACTCTTAAAATTAGGAATAAAAAGTTACTGGATATAATAAGATTTCCCAACATTATTCTTTCAAATATTCTGTGCTCCTACCCCCCCAAATAAAACCCCAAACAACAGTAACAACAAAAAACCAGGAATGACCTTAATAGAAGGGTCAATTATGCAGTTAAACCAAGATATCCAGATGTTTCATCCATTTAAAGTATTTTATCACTGATTTTGATTCTCACCCAGAGGACTTGGGAGATGAAAAATGAACATACGTGTTTTAGGGTGAAGGGTAAATGCTTAGAAAGACATAAAGTGGCAGTGGGCAGGGAGGGATTGTCCTGCCACTGAAGAGTTGTGCTCTAATATAGGAAATGGTACAATCAGCTTATGAAACACCTGGATAGTCTGTGTTTTTTGTCATCAATATTTGACACGAACTTCTAAATCTTCCTTTATTTTCCTTTTCGAATGTTTGATTAGGAAATGCATCTACAACCACGACTGTAATAGACAGCAAGAATGGATCTGTGCCCAAATCCCCTGGAAAAGTGTTGAAGAGGACAGTCACGGAAGACATAGTGACGACATTCAGCTCCCCTGCAGCCTGGCTTCTGGTCATTGCTCTGATAATCACATGGTCAGCTGTTGCCGTTGTTATGTTTGATTTAGTGGATTACAAAAACTTTTCAGGTAAGATGCACAAAATTTGGCTTTTAGGTTAAAAGAAACGATGTTCTCCCCAGTTCTGGTTTTGTTTCTCTTCACATCATTTTAGTGTAAGAAATAAAATATCCCATGAATGTGCCTGAGGGTTGCTGAAATCATTTTCCTTCTTCCTTTTTTCTATTTTCTTTCTTTGTTGTACTCATTGATTTCAAGTGACCTTGATATTCTTATTTTAGAGCTGAACAAGGGCTAAATGTTGCAATTTCACAAAAATACCGATTAAAAAGCTTGGGTGGAGATTCAGTTGCCAGACTGGCACTTTATCAAGCATTAATATAGAATAATATATAGGCTTTACTAAACTGGCAATATGAAACCAAACCAAACAAAAACTTTTGGATGAATGGAAGATATTATAAAGTATTTTTAAATCTCTCTGTCATTTGGCCCTAACCTTTTTTTCCAGACATACTCTTTGCTTCTCCCATCAAACCATCCTATTTTGAGTTTCTGAAAACAAAGGATGTTAAAAGGATTGTCCAAAAATTAGTTGTAATGAAAAACTGCATCTTGAGTGTTATGTGTCCTTATGGCTTGGGAGTAAATAGGACTAATACAAGTTAGAAAATATTGATTTTCTTTATGGCCCATCCAGTCTTGGAGTACATTGTTCTTTTCTTTGTCCAAAGACTTTTTGTATTTTTAAAAATTATATTTATCTATTTCTGTATCTGGAACCCTCTATTAATGGTAAGTTCCTTGAGAAAAGGAATCAGTCAGGTACTTAATAAACATAAAAAATCACTTTTTACCCCAAGCAGAAACATTTCATTAACCTTTTAATGTGCTCTTTCATATATATTCTTCCTTCCTCTATTTCTTTCTCCAGTAGGAGCAGAATCAGTAGGGACCAGCTACTATAAATACTATAAATGACATTCTATATATTCAGGGATCCCCTATTTCTCATTATGGAATTTTATTCACTTAACAATTACTTATCTGGTATTTACTATATATGCCAGGAAATGCCTATGCCACAGATGTCAAAAGAAATACAATATAAATATGGTGAAATCATAGAACTCTGTTATTTGGCTTTGTTGGCATGCGAGTGTGGTGGAGGTGACTCTGCCAGCTGTATCATTGACAGCTAGACTAAAGGGGACATCATGTAACAGATAGAAGTCCCATGCTGTCAACCAAACCAAAAAGGCTATTCATTCAGAGCCATAAATGTCTGCTCTAAATAGGCAATAATTTTAGTATATAATGTAATGTAGACTCTTAAAAAATACACTTGAAATGCCTATTATATAAAATTATGACCTAGAATTCTAAGTGAAAAACACTTGGTTACATTACTCTAGGAAATTTTATTTCCCTTGACACTATATTGACCACAGTATTTCGCTATCAGATGAAATGCCAGCAACGCAGGCATTGTCCACAGCACTGAGTTACACTGGTCCAGAGGAAGCTCTGCTGTGGATTGTAAACGTGCCTTCCATTTAAGTCATCTAATCTGAAAACCTAAATATAGGTAGCTGTGCTGGGCATTTTAAAAAAAGAGCAAACTTTTTCTCCTGGTAATTTCTGTAGTACACGTATAAAATTATTAACTCTACAAATATTAGATTTACATTCAATTCTATTTTAAAAACGAAAGAACTATAATTTATGATCATATTTGGTTCTAAAGTTTAACTAAATTATTACTTCAATAAGAATTTCAAAATATAAATGATACTCTTATGTTTTTCATGTTACTTTTAACATCAAATTTGAATTGATACAATTCAAACTTTCACTAGGAATTAATATTATTATCACTGTGAGTTTTCTGTGGTACACAATAGTCTTTGAAATAAGTCATTGCTATTGTTTAAGAAACAAGGCCAGAGGTAGAAGAAAGCATGCTGGAAATGACTCTGAAGGTCAGAGAGTGCAGCTGTTGTTGGGTCTTAAATTACTCTCTGGCACTTTAGAGAAGCAGGTAAATACTTTGAAGCCATTAAAAAATTGTTCATAGAGGAATGAAAATCTATCTTCATAAGCACATACTGTACTGAATTGAGAACGATTCTCCTCTTTGCAACCTTCACAATTCCTTATTTATAGAATTTGATCTGATTTACCAGTATACTATCTACTGTGGGGCACATGCGGAATTGGCTTTTATGAGCTTCTTTCATAAAATTTGGGTTTACTCTACAGCTCTATAACCTATAAGCTAACATGGCTAGAAACGTATTTCCTTGTCTGTGAAATGGGGGTAGCGCCTTGCTTTCTGTGATGCAAAATCTGTGACTTTGATGCTTCTTATCAAATAAGACAAATTTTAGGGCACCAGATAAACAAATGGGAAAAGAGATTTCACAAGCCCTTCATTTCTTACTAAATATTAATATAACATCCAAACAATAGTCAAATAATACTATGGTGTATTTGTCAGGGTTTGATCAGAGTAGCTGAATCACTCTGTATGATATAGAATAGGGGATTTATGACATGGCTAATGAATTCCTGGCAGCTGATTAAGGCGTCTACTTAAGGCTGTTGCAATTCATCTGGCACTGAGTTGAAGGTCAACAGGGTAGAAATTGGGAAGGGCAGATGCACAGAATAGGGGACACTAAGGGCAAACTGGAACTGACAGGGACAAACTAGAATCCTCATTTGTCTCTTACCACTTCAAATTACAATGATGTGGGTGAGCTACAGGATCAGTTGGTGTCCTTCACCATGAACTGCACACACACATGGCCAGGATTTGGAGATGCTGACGGAGCCGGCCCAGTGGGAGCTGGAGAGATGCGCAGCTGTTGCCACCCATCTACACACATTAACAAGGGCAACCGGCATATCTGCCGTCCGGTGCATGAGCTGCAAAAACACCTGCCCCACAGCAACCTTTAAAGAATAAACAATGACTTCACTATTACTCCACTTTTGCCTTCCAAAGCTAGCATACATTTCTCTTGTGTCCAAATGTTACCTGGAAACATACATATAAGGGAATTCTGGGAATTGTAGTACCAGCTTAATGATTTGACAGTGTGTAAAGCCACCGTATAGGACAACTAACAGAATCTATCATCCAGAACAGGATACTTGTGAGAATGAAATGGAGAGCAATTCATATTCACCTCAGGACAAGAGGCACAAACCAAGATGTGTGCTCATATCTTGCCTTTAGTGTTCTCCTGAAAGATGAATGCGTTCAGAAACCCCAAGGGCTGCAGAGCAACATTGCTGTCTTAGTAAATTGAGGATAAGCGGTCAAAAGAGCTGCTGGAGACCTCGCCCCAAAACCTTTGCAGATTCAGCCAAGTAGCCCTTCCAGAAAAGGGAGGGGTGCCCTGATAATTTATAACTCTTTCAGGACCAGAATTTGTGGGCTTTGGTTGAACTTCCTTACAAACTGCTTTTGCCTTATTTATGAAGGGACAATTGTCTCTCTAAATGATAAGAAGTGCAAAAAAACAGAATCTTAAATGAATGCAAACTAAGGCTTTAGTAGATGCTAATGATCTTCCCCTAGGTCAGAACGTACAGGGACAAATGTAGGAACTCTTAGCTTTTCTTGCCTAAGAACAAGGATCATAGTTAATTAGCATCTTCATCCATATGAGAAAAAAAAAATCATTATATAGTTTTACCACTCTGTCTCAAAACACATTTGGTAATTTTTGCAAGCATTCTGCAAAATACTTGTTTCCAACCAATTTTGTAAGAATTAGATAAGATAATATATGTAAAACATACGTGTCTGGCACATAGGAGGCACTCGTTAAATGTAACTTGAATTTAAATCTTATTACTGGTAAGTAAAATCAGTAATCTGAGAAGAGAGCCAGAAAGGACATGATGGTAGGAAGCATCAATTTCTTATGAAAGTCTTGCAGCCATCTCCTGATGTGCTTTTTAAATAGATTTTCTAATGAGGTGTGCCATTTATCTACCGCTCTTGGAAATTAATTTGCCTGATATTTTTTTTCTTTTCTTGGCACTTAGCCCAGTTAAGCAGGTGCACTGTTTGTCAGGCTAGGAGCTTAGCAGAGTAAAATCATTTAGGGAAGGCCCAAAGTCAGTCAGAAAGTAAAAATTTAATATTTAATTACATTATATATATATATCTTTATATAGAGATGTGTGTGTATATGTGTATATGAATATGTTGTTGCATTTTAGAAGACTTGAAAGACTGAGACACTAAATGCAACATTTTAAACACTGTCAGTTCTTGTGTGTACTAAGTTTTCAAGAATGGTTGACATTTTATGTGCTTCTTACTCTGATTCAAGTCTTATCTCAAATCCCATATTTTGTGATCAGTGTCCCAAGCCTATTTGGTCCTCTTGGTCACTGCACTTAAAAGGATGCATTTTGTTACCTAACTCTGGTCTGCCTGTCAGTGCTTTAAGGAAGCAGAGAGCTCTATAATGCAATGATTCCCAGACCTCAAGTTCCCAGACCTTAAAAGTTATTGATCCCCCATGAAATGAGGAAACAGATAAAGAAAATATATACATTTTAAAGAAGAATTCTTAATTCTTAGATTATATGTTCCTATATTTTTAGTCTTAACATTCTGTTTTGAAATTATGGTAAAACCAGAGATTGTTTTTAAATGTAATTTAATTTTATTACAAAATAAAAATTTGGCAATTTTATGTCAGAACTCCCAGTTTTTCATGGTGGTAGATTTCAGGGTCAAGATATCCAAAAGTCTGAAACCAATGCTCAATACCACTCATTTGAACCTTAGCAAATGAGATCTTATATTGGGATTTATAAATTTATCTATAAAATGAATATAATTATAAATCATACCAGATGTTACTGCTCCTGGTTTTGAAAGACCAGTCTTTATACATCCTTCAGTGCTATGCCTAAATTTACTTCCCTAGAGAATCTTTTCCTGAACCTCCAATGAAAATAAAGTATTTCTATCTTAATTCCTCATTATATAATTTGCTGTTTACTCACAATAGTTATAACAAGTTGTATATATTAATGGGGTGTGATTTTTAAAACATAAAAAAATTTGATAAAATTCAACATTTATTAGGGCATTCTTTCTTGTTCTTTACTTCCTTTTTCTATTTTCTCTTATTTTTAGTTATTTTGAGCATACAATAGTTATATATCTTTATAGGGTGGGTGTGCTTTCTTAATATCTCTCTTTGCTACTGATTTGTTAGGTTTGTAAGGAAATTGTTTCATTTACTTGATTTTTCTAGTGCCTAGAAGTGTTTAGCACAGAGCATGAACTCAATAAACATTTGAATGAATGTGGAGATGAAAGAATGAATAAATAAGTAAATGAATAAAGGAAGTAAGTGAATACACTCCAAATGCACAGTAATTAGCAAAGTATTACTTTATATAATATTAGCTTACAATGATACCAATAGTGCTAAGATTCACATTTAAAGTATTTTTCAAAACTCTGTCTCCCTGATTATATTGTAAGCATCTCAAAGGTAAGGATTGTCTTATTCATGTTATTATTTCCCTTGCCCTGCTTACCGCCTGACAGTTTGTTCTATAAAATTTGTATGATCTAAACAGAAGTTATTTGCTAATCTGTTTGGCATACATAGCAGGCAAACAAGCAAAAAGCAAGCAAAAACACAAGAAAGCAATAACCACCAAAGAACAACACATGGGCTTCAAGACCAGAACCACAGTAGCTAAATACAACCCCAGGGAGCTAGAGTACTGGGTTGGACTCCTGACTACCAATCAG
Organism: Lepilemur ruficaudatus; assembly: GCA_963574885.1. Taxonomy (NCBI): domain Eukaryota; kingdom Metazoa; phylum Chordata; class Mammalia; order Primates; family Lepilemuridae; genus Lepilemur; species Lepilemur ruficaudatus. The sequence goes on from CAUYRT010107293.1 coordinate 29,939, forward strand.
CAGCTTTGTAGCATTAAGCAAATTACTTCTCCTGTGCCTCAGTTTCATCCTCTGTAGGTAGGAGTAGTACCTGCTTTATATGGTTGCTGTGAGCATTGAATGAGTTAATATACATAAAACACTTGGAAATACTGAGTGGCACACAGTAATTATTAGATAAATTGTAGCTAGTATTATTTTAATTTAATCTTCATGATCTTAAATATATTTCAATACTTCAGAAAGATGAATAGGCATATTTCAAAAGATGAGTTGACTACATGAGTTCCAATTTTTAAATATCATGAGAGTATACATAAATTCTACCAATTACACAATCGAAATTCAGTGATTAAAATATTCTATTTCATGTTGAGGGAGCTGGGAACCATTCAAATGGTTTATTAACTTATATAATGTTTGTAAGCACATAAGTCATGGCACTATATGCCACATTTTTATATGGTGAAAAGAACTTTAAAATTATTTCCTGAGCTAACATTGAGCATTAGAATAGCTAAAGAGAATAAATATATAATGTAGCCAAGGGTTTCTAAAACTAAACTTTGACTTGATAAAACAAATATTTATTAAATGATTGGGCAGGATATGGTAACTGCTATATTATTTCTTCTCCACTAGTGTGTTAAATTTATAATATAGTTATTCAAGTAAGTCATCCAACTGGAGTACTATGATATTTCAACTGTTTCTATATTACCAGAAAATTAATTCTCTTGAATGTTAGCTTGGAAATGAATCTATAGAAATCTATAAACCTATAGAAAACTTGTTTTCCCATTCCTTATTATATGCCTAACATTCAAATTTTGTTTAAATTTAACATGTGCTTTTTTTAAGAAGTGGAAAGCAAATTATTAATCATTTTTCAATTTATATAATGGACACAATTTTTATATATACTTGTTAATAAAAATATAATATGATTACCCAAATTTCCATGTAGATATTTGACATGGGTATAAGAAGCCCAAAGTTGTTTGTGATTTTGCTTTGGACTATAAGGTGCCCATTATTTGACATGGGTCTAGCTCCAGTTAGCTGGAAATAGTCCAGGTTTAAACATCTGCTGCACAATTTTGCTGGTGAAAAATTGGTTGATTGGGGTCATTTTGAGAAAGAGAGGTGAAGTGTATATCTGTATGCATTCAATAATATTCCTTTTGACTCATAAAGTAACAGTTGGACAAAAGCAAAGAGCAACTTAGAAACATTGTCATGAAACTATTATATATTGAAATAACCACAAAATTTTAACGAAGGATGCTTGTGTTTAATTTCATTAGGTTCTATACAAGTGCACATTTCTAAACTACTGAAGTAAGTTAATAGTAAAGATGAGTATGGGAAAATTTTAATTGAGAAAGTTTTAAAAAGCAGAGGGAAAATGCCCATGCCTCAGATATTGAAAGGCAAGGATTGGAGCCACTGTATGACTATTCAAATGTAGATTAGCAAAGTGACAGTCATTTCCTTCTGCAGTCAATAAAACAATTAGCTCACCAGAAGTGCTTTTAAATCAAGATCCTAGTTTTTCTTTGATTTAAAAGCATCTAAATATCCAACATCTGCAAGTATTTTATTTTTTTCCAAAATTGCAAATCAAATGGGTTTTATCTTTTAGAATTCAATGTACTTCAGGAGTTTTGCATCCCACCCTTTATTTTATTTTATTTTTTTCATGATTCTCACTCTCTTAGTCTGTTTGGGCTGCTATAACAAAATACCATAAATTAGGTAGCTCCTAAACAAAAGAAATGTATTTATCATGGTTCTGGAGGCTGGGAAGTTCAATATCAAGTTGCCAGCAGATTTAGTGTCTGGTGAGGGCCGGCTTTTCAGCTCATAGACTTCTTGCTGTGTCCTTACATCTTGGAAGGGATGGCTGATCTCTCTTAGGACTCTTTCATAAGAGCGCTAATTCCATTCTTGTTGGCTCTGCCCTCATGACCTAATCACGTCCCAAATCCAAATGCCATAAACTTATGGTTAGGATTTCAACATATGAATTTTGGGGAGGGCACAAACATTCAGACCAGAGAACTCACTAAAGGAGGGAGAAAGACTGGTTATTATAATTTATTAATAATATGGGTAGTATCCAGAAGTCTGAGGAAGGGGAGAGACAGAGACAGAGACAGAGAGAAAGAGAGAGAGAGAGAATATATAGAGAGAGGAACAGAGAGGGAGAGGGAAAAAAAAGAGGAGATGATGATGGGAGGGGCCGAGGGAGAGAGACTGAACAGGAAAAAAGGAAAAGAAAAAATATATATCAATTAAAGTTTTATAAAATGGATCTTCCCAGTGAGGTTAATATTAGTAGTATCATTTCATTAATCCAACTTTTTATTTCACTGTGTTCTGAGGAATGTTCTTAGAGGATAACGATAATGGACTACAGGAAATGCCAACCTCTATATATGTTAAAAATCCATGTTAAATATTCCATGTTAGAAAATCCAATTGAATGAAAAACTATTTAGAGACTCTTCGTTTTGAAGTTAAAAGTGCTTATGTAATTCAGTGCAGGTAATTATAGGCAACTTAAGTGTCCTACTTTTAAAATGTAACACCTATTTGTAAGTATGGCAATATGAAGGTATTTACTCATTTGTAAAAGAAGACATTAAATATGTGAAAGTAAGGTTTCATCTTACCTAGTCTGACATTAAATGATCTAATATTTTTATTTCTTCCTAAATCATAAAGTGTTAATTAAATAAATAAAAAAAATTTATTTTAACCTACATATTCAATTCCAAAGAAATTTTACCACATAGCTTGAATTTCATGTTTTTGTCCATGTGAGGATCCTTCAAATAATATTATGTACTGTAAACAAAGTTATCCAATGCAAAGCATACAGTTCAGCAGTTGAATTTAATTTTCATTGGCCTCCACGTCTACATTTTAGTATTATTTTTACCATTGCTCCTCCCAAATCTCTATTAGTTAGCCAGTTCTTCTCCAGTTAACCTTCTAGTGTAACTAAGTTTAAAGGGCCAGTGTAAGTGGATTTAAAGAGAGAATCTCAGAAATTAAGCCTCTCTTAAAATATTTCTTGGGTGGAACAGCTGTATTTTAAAAGTGATTTTTGGACCATTAATCATCACTATTTTGGTTACAATAAAAGTGGCTTGTCAGATAACAAAATACCAAGTATTGCTTCTGGAACTGAAGCAATATTACAAAAATATATCCATCCTTCCTGCATTTTGCAAGAAAAAATAATAAGAAAGCATGTAATTCCAATAGTATGCCTTTACAAACTTCTACTGGCAGGATGTAAACTCATAATAGGGGTTAAATGTAAAAGAATACAGGGGTTACATCAAAAATTTCTTGAATCCTTGACTTCTTAAGATGTGTTACTAATTTCTCTAGTGTTGGCTTTATTTTGAATTTGAAATAAAGTACAGAATAAGAAAACAATAAGGTCATAAAAGGGAAAAAAAGGCATTTGACTCTAAGAGGTTGAAAGCCTCTCCATTGTGATGATGAAAATTAAACATGGCAGTTTTGACATCATCGAATTCAACTGAGCATGCTCGAGACAACTGGTCCGACCTATGAGAAATTGTTTTTAAGTTACTTCATAGTGGGCCTAAATCGCAATACAATGCAATACAATGTCTTGAGTAAACATCACTCTGAGGAAGACACTAAATTTCACAATAATTATAAAAGCATGTATTTTTGTTTCTTACTTTTTAAATATCTATACTTAGTATTATTGATGCTGGAAACTCCAAGGCCCAGAGACTCAGAGGCCCTATAAATTTACTGTGTGTGCTTTTTGTTTCAAATGTGTTCTGCTCAAATATAAATTAAACTAGCATTCTACCTTACATTCTTAGGAAATAATTGACTGTTACAAATGAGGCCAAACCTTGAGCCTAAACTGTTTCAAATGCATTCAACTGAACGCATTCACATTCTCACTGCTGTATTTCTGAGTATCACAAACCTGTTAACTCAGCAGAGACAGTCATTGCTTTATATGTATACTGACATGTGATTTAGATTTTTAAAAATCTTTTGTTTTTAATCTGTTTTCCTTCTTCACATTTTAGGGGGTGGTGTGGGAATGAGGGAACACACCTGAAGTTCCTTTGGCAATCATAAAGTTGTAGCCTAGAAATCTATTTAGCCTCAAAGACAAAGACTAAGCAATTTCCCAGTAATTTAAGCAAACATGGTCATGTAACTCAGGGGATATTAAATGACACACAATTTATTAACATTTTTCTTGATCAAAATTTCACCAACAGAAGAAAAAGTTTTCACTTATCTACAAAAAGAGAGAGAAACAAATCATTTAAATTACAGTTTCTTTAGGTCTAGAAAATTACCTCTATATATTTTTAAACAACTTTCCTTACATATCAAAATTAGAACCACCTAGATAGTAATGGCAGGACTATGCTCATTATATTACATTTAAGATAAGATATTGCACACAATCAGTGCTGAATTATTGTCATGAAAGAAGAATTGCTATTTTTTTAGCCATCTCGTATTAAGTACTACTATGTACACATATCAACATACACACAGTTTATTTGTTTACCTAGTTTGGTTAGCACTTATGACATTGAAAGAAATCCTTACTTCAGCTTAGTTCCAAATATTTGGATCTGAATATTTTCTGGGAGATCAGCGTCAAGCGTGAGTTGTTTCATGAGTCCTTATGAAAGCAGTGCTTGGATTTCATAGATCCTGCCAAGGTTGGCTGTGAGGACATAGTGACTAAGTGATCTCTGGGTAATATTTATAGCAGCCTACATTTATGGAGCACTGCCATATGTTTGAGTTAAATAATTACGAAAATTGAGCTGATAATCATCTAACATTTACTAGATCATTTGTTCTGCCTTACGTACTTTATACTAACAAGTTTCTGTACAATGAACTTGAGTGAGCACCAGTAAATGCCATCTGGTGCAGCCAGAGACTCATGGGCAGAGGGTCAGAAGATGCCTGGGACCCCTGTTTTCTTGCCATCCTGTGGAGTGGCTCAGATAGATGCAGGTGGGAAAATCTAGAGACCTCACCTCTTAGTTACTCCTTCCTTTGAAAAGAAAAGCATGAAGGCACCATTACAGTTGGGGGTAAATCATTTGGGTTTGGATGCTATGCAGTCAGTGTTTACATGCCAAGAACCTAAGGGAATACTGGAAACCGCAGTTTTGTAGCACTTGAAGACCCTGGGAGAAATTGAGATCATTCACAGGCCTCCTGTTGAGAGGAAGGGAGGCACTTAGTCCTGGCTAGCAAACTCAAAAGAGCCTAGGGGTCATTCAACAGACACTCTTGCTTATTTCTTCACACCGACATTTATTACTTAGCAGGAACAGTACCATGTGATTTTTATGCATTATCTCGTATCAGACTCATAAGAACTTTATGAGGTAAATATTATTATGCTTATTGTCATTTTACAGTTCAGCAAACTGAAGCAGAGTGCTTTATCATTTTTTCCACTATATAATACTGTTTGTCAGAACGGGGTATATTATAAAGAGTATGGAAAGGCTGATTAAAAGGATAACAGGCATGAAGGGTCAAGGTCTAGGGTTACTATTGGAATAGCAACTTTGGGAAAGCAGAGGTGTCAATAAATTTTATAGACATGGTAAATGTTAATCTTCTCAATATCACACAGCTGTTAGGTGGGAACAGTACCAGGACCAGAGAGAGAAGAATGAAGCACTTACTTTGTTCTCACAATTGAAGAGGCCTCCAAAAAAACTCAGTAATTACAATAAATAATATCTCAGTGCAATATTTAAAACTTCAAAATTAATGCAAAAACATATGATGAAGAAAATATCAAAACTTTACATCAAGACAGGATCATTATTACTGGTTTCTACTTTTGTATCTGGATCCTGAACTTGAATGCTACCAGTTTGAACTCAGAGCCCAAGCTTGTAAGCATTATTTGCTGATGTTTCTCAGCATATGAAAGATAAAGAAGAGTCAGATACAACTTACATAATGTAAGGCTGATGGTCAAAGATAATAGTGAAAAAATGGCTTGATTCTTTAGGAGGAAAGCAGAGAAAATAACTCATTTACCTTGTATAGTCCCATTTATTAGTAGAAACTTAAGTGTGTGTATAGTTTGGCTTCAAACAGAGAGTGCAAATAAAGAAATCTTACTTAACTTTAAACTTTTCTTGGCCTCTCTTGCTTCTCTTGTGTTCTTTCACCAGTGCCAAGAATCCAATTATTGACTACAGGTAACCTAAAGCTGTGTTTTCTGCATTTAGTGGTGTATTTTTCTATGAGAAATATAAGATACAATTTAGAGTGACTTGAACACTGAGAAATATTTTTTATCTCATGTAACAGAAGCATTGATGGTAGGGTGATTTCAACATCAGATACTTTAATGCTTCAGCAATGTCATCATGGACTCAATTTTTATCATTGATGGTGCCTCCCTCAATGAGTCAGCTACTGTCATGTTTACAAGATGATGGCAAGAGCTTAAGGCTTTTATGTTCCCATTCGGCAAAGTCCTTGTTCCTCCTTTTAAGAGGAAGAAAATCCCTCCTAGAATCTCCCCAACCAAAACCTTACCCTAGAACTCATTGTGAATTTTTGACTTTTTTTTTTTTTTTTTTTTGATAGCACATAGCACATTAGTTAAAAGTCTTGTTCTGGTCATCTCAGGATGGGTGCAAAATCTGGCTCCATTACTTACTAGCTTTGTAACCTTAGTCATCTTATTTAAATTCTCTGTGCCTCAGTTTTCTTATATTTAATAAAGGTATAAAATAATATATCTACTTTACTGGATTATTGATAGGGAATAGTGAGTTAATACATGTAAAGTTCTTAGAATGGTGTCTACCTACTATTATTTTTATGATGATTTTCATTGTCATACATATAATTTAACCTATAAAAACATGAGAAATAAGAAAGTACAATTACCTGAGTATCTCTTTAAAAAGAAGACATCCATAAAATTTTTAGTTGCATTGTATAACATTTTTCTATTGATACGATTTGGATATGATGTCTGAAAGAGAAAATAAGAATCAACTTCAGGCTTTGTACCTTATCTAAATGTGTATGCGTGTGTGTGTGTGCCTTTGGGTTTTTAAAAATGTTGTCCACATGGCTGAAAATCAGAAGCTGGTCGCAAGCCAGCAACATTGACTTCATAAAAATAGCCTGATCTGACTATTGTAGAGCCAGGCAATATACGTATGTCTGCAAAGTACATACAGTACATTTAAGCATAAGGATAATTAAACTGGATCTATTTTGTTGGATTTTATTGTTAAGTTCTTCAGTTAACACTTAGAATGAAGAGGAATGGGGAAATAGTCCCAATCTATTCTGATCATAAAAATCGCATTTTCAATATTCTCCCATTAGATATAAAATATACCAGTGCTAAAAATGCTTTTAATGGTGCCAATACAATCCAGTTCCTTACGTATGATTCTTTTAAAATCCTCACTTGCAATTATAAAATTCCATTTCATTTCCTTTCTTTAAGGTTTAATCTTACCATTCTGACTACTATTTCTTACTCACATAAAACTCTCTGGAATGCAGTAAAATAGAATGCAAAGAGTGAAGATACATTATCAACGAACCGTGAAGATTGGCTTCCCTGAGACCAGCATTTTACAGCGTGGGTGCTCTAAAAATCCCGTAGAATACAACATAAAATTGAAAATTTCTTCAGTGGTCCTCTCTCTCGTATCATTTTTCCCTTCTCTACAGTATCTTACCCATCAGCACAATCTCTGGAATATGCTTCCCATTTGAACAATGCCAAAAGCAAAAACCCCACTATGATCCTAGTCCCTCTTCTAGTATTACCCAGTCTCTGTCATTTACAGAAAATATACTCACCCTCCATTTTTTTTCATTTGGTTTTGAAGGCACTCCACTGAAACTGCTCTTTGAAGGTCACCAGTGACACCCCCATTATTAAATCCAAAGGTCCTTTCTCAATCTTCATCTCACTTGACCTATCAGCAGCATTTGCCAGTTGGTCACTCTGTCCTCTTCGAACAACGTATTTGCTTGGTATCTAGTGCACTATACCGCCTTGGTTCTCTCTCTCTCTCTCTCTCTCTCTCTCTCTCTCTCTCTCTCTCTCTCTCTCCCCCCTCTCTCTATCTCTTTCTCTCTGACTCTCACTCACTTTCTCATCTCTCTTTATCAGAATCCATTGCTGATTCCTGCCCATCTCCCTGATTTATCTTTATCTCCCTATATTCTAAACGTTGAAGTCTTCCTGGGTTCGCTCTCTTGGTGATCTCATTCATATCATGGATTTGAATACCTTCTGTGCTCTGTTGGACTCCCAAGTTTCTATTTGCAGGTAGAACTTCTCTTTTGTAGCTCATAATGAGTTATATAAATGTCTACGTCTCCATGTAGGTATTTAATAGGCAACTCCAGTTTGGAAAGTCTAAAACTCGGCTGCTTTTCTGCTCTCCCCTACAGCAAAAATCCTGTTTCTCTACAGTCCTCCCCCATTCCAGTAAATAGAATTTCCATCCTTCCAGTTTCTCAAACCAAAAATCTTGAAGTTATCCTGAATTCTCTCTTCCTCTCATATCCAATAGATGCACTGGAAGCATATACTATTAATTTTACCTTTGAAACACATTTAGAATCTGACCACATCTCACCACACACACTGTTACTACCCTGGTAAAAATCACCATTATCTTTCTCTTGGATTATTTCAGTTCGCTCTTTACTCATCTCTCTGTTTCCAACCCGGCATTCTTTCAATCCTCAACACAGCAACAAGAAGTTTCGTAAGTCAAATCACTTCATTCCTCTGCTAAAACTTTTCAATGACTTCCTATCTCAATCACAGTAAAAGCCCAATTTTGAAGTACTTGACCTTTAGGTAAGATAATACATTGGTATAATTCTCATCTCTTAAATATATCAAAGGGAGAAGAATCTCTGAAAAGCTAAAATAGTTTTTAAAATTAAGGAAAACATAGCTCTAAAATTTAATTACAGATTGAGAAAAAGCACGTGTAATTTATACCATTTTTCTAGGTAGATCGCCTCTTCAATTAGATCTTAAAGGCTACTCGTGCCTCTTCAGAACAGTTTTCATATAATTAGAACAACAACATTTTGGAAGTTCCTAATCTATTTCTTTGATTTTGTATTATTTAGTCTCTCATTTTACAAACATTTTATATATCCTAGGACATAAATAAAGGAAAATTTATAGATTTCAGTTTTTCCTAATTCTGTCCATTGAAGTTTCCTAGATATCCAAATATTTTTTTTTCAGGTACTGAAATGTTTAATAGGAATAAATCCAATTTAATCTAGCTTGAACTTGATATAATCACTACCTTGACAATTGCAGATTTTTCCTGAGCTATCACAAATTATAATAAATGCACCTATCAGTCTTAATTTAGCCACAGCTACTTTAGTCAACTTAGATACATTGTTTGAAAATTTACAGAGCCATCTTCTCCATGATGCTATGCAGTATGATATGGGTCAAAAATGATTTCTTTCATTCCTGAACATCCATAACTTAGGGTTTATTTGCAATTTGGACAACATAAATACTCACTATTTAAACTTTTTCCAAATTTTTCCCTGTGCTGAATTACTATTTAGATTATGAACTTTCCAAAGGCAATTTATTTCTTGGTAACTTTATGTTTGGTACCAGAAGTATCCAGTAACTTTTATTTTTAATTGAATGCACAGGCATATTATGGCAAGACATAATTTCTGTTTCTGAGCAAAAAAATTATAGACAAGGGATATTTAAATTGTTAAAATTGACACATTCATTGTATCAAAAGAATAAATCAGGAAAAACAGCTTTTCTTAGGTTCTTTGGAAATGATTGCAAAATTTTTCTTTTGTTTTTGATTACTTCTAGCAAGCTCTATTGCCAAGATTGGCTCAGATCCTCTAAAACTCGTACATGATGCTGTGGAGGAAACCACCGACTGGATCTATGGATTCTTTTCTTTGTTGTCTGATATCATCTCATCTGAAGGTGACGAAGAAGATGATGATGGGGATGAGGACACTGATAAAGGTATAAAGAGCATAGAGACATATCTAATTCCTACAACCAACATTAGACATGTATTACAGTTGCTGGACTAGGTTTAAGCCCAAATGAGCACTTGGGTTAAGCTAAACCAAAATGAATACATTTCTGAGGGGTAAAATGATATCAACAGGCTGCCAAATATATTAAATTGGTCTCTATCTGGTTTCCATCTTATAGCTTGTCTGCTGTTATGGCAAAGATGTCAAAATTAAATGTTCATATTAGAGTAGTATTATAGTAGAGAAAGTCTTACAATGCAATACTGTAAACTCACAACAGAAACTCACATGTGTATACTTTTTTGAGGAAAAAAATGCTAGCTATTTTTCAAGTTTATCTCTAGGGAAACTGAAATAAAAACAGCAAAACTAAAAATACATATAAATGTTTATACACATAAGTTATATTCATAGTCAAATAGCAGAAGGCAATCTTAAAAAACATGATCAAAGAGTAAATTTATTGAACCAAATGGTGGTAGATGTAGAATGGAGGGACACATTCTAAATGTCACAACAATTATGTAACCTATGTGCTGTCTCATATATTAATGAATAAAAGAAAATAGCCAAGCCAAATCACACAAAAACTTCCATTGAATGGATATGAAAAGAACAAAACATTGTGATTCTGTCTTTCAGATAACATTATTTTAGGATCAGTATTAGTCATCAGAAATCAAGTATTCAGCCTTGACTACCAGGAAAGCTCTTAGTATTAGAGCTTTACAACTCTACAACTTTACCCCTCTACAACTTTATCTGAATTTATATTTTTTTTGTCCCCCACTGAAAGGTCAAGATGAACAATAGAGAGCTGAAATTAACATGATATATAACCTATAATGTATAATTTGGACCACTGCCACAATTTTATTGAACTCATAAAAATGAAACTATTTCAAATAAAAGTACATACAAAGTTTATGTTTAAAAACTGAAACTTGGGAGCAAAGTAATATAAGGACTATAATTGTCAAAACTAATAGTTTTTTTTAAAATAAAATGAACAAAAAATGGGAAAATAGTGAAGATGCTAAAAGGTTTTCTAATGTACTGTTTCTGTCTTGGTTTAGGAGAAATAGAGGAGCCTCCCTTGAAAAAAAAAGGTAGGTTGTTTTCACTTTTGAAAAAAATTTATTTTCTCTTATGGTAAAGTTGACTATCAGTTTAAATCAAATGTATTTTACTTATGTTCTATTGATTTATTTTTAATAGAGGTTTTATTTAATGATTATATTAAGATATATAGTCAGTAAAAAAATACTTAATTTTTTCAGTGAAGCTGATCTTGCTGTTATTCAGTTGATTATTTTTTGGATGACTTTTTCAGTAGATTTGTGTGAATCCATCTATACATAAACCAATGTGAGTTGGAATTTTAGGAATGAGGGGAGAATTTTGTAGCCACTGATCTTTATTCTCAGACCATAGACAAATTTAGTGATTTCAAATTTTTTGTCTTATTATTTTTCTTATTATCTTATTGTCAGTATATTTTGCATATTAGGTGATGACCATGGGACAAGATAGCTGCGATAGCAAGAAGCATGGCAGTCTTGGAGGCAAGGGCATATCTAGTCAGTGTGAATTATGTGTCATTCCCAAGGAGTGGAGTCACCTGTGTATGCTTGGATATGGTGTAGAGGGGTTCCTTGCAGGAATGGTTAAGGTCTTCAGTGACAGAGCAGGGTGGTCACAGTCCAAATGATAAGAGCCATAAGCCCAGGAAAAAGGGATATAGCTATGGGTCAAGAACCTCAGAGGGACAGGTATTTTTACAGGAGGGAGTAGGAACTATGTTTGGAAGGGGCAATGGGGAGTAAGTGGTACCATAAAGTACATTTGGTGTTAGTGAACAGCCAACAGTTAAGCCAGACTTGATACATTTGTCAAGGTTTAGTTATGCTGCACGTGTTTAACAGGAGGTTCCTAAGAGTATTTACTCCAGACGAGGGCACCTTGGTTTTGGTTGCTTTCTCCCATGACCTACAGTGGATTCAAACAGTGGTATCCAAACCCAATGCTTCAGCCTTGCCTGATCAGACAATGACTACTCCACTATCTGGTGTAAAAATGCACTTAGTGTACACTAATTTGGAAAATTGGAATTTGTAACTTATGCAACAACAACAAAAGAGCTAAACTAGTGAAACTCAACTTAAATTTTTCGTTTAAAGGCATCTGTTTTTTATAAAGCTTTCTGAGGAGATAGGAAGGGTTTCTTGACTTATGAATTCAGGATGAAGACACAAGAACTCAAGACAGACTTCAGCCATCAACTTCAGGTTTAAAGATTCTAAATTAGTCTATAAACATCTAGATATCAGAAACAGGGTCTTTTATAGCTGATCTCCAACAGATGGTGACTAGAACATAGTCAAACTTTAAGTGAACTGCTAGCAATTATCTAGAAATAATAGCTTATCACATGTGCTTTTTTAAAAAAATTGGAAATAGAAGAGGGAAAAGCAGATAATACTGTTTTCTCATTTATATTTATAAATTGAATTTCACAGAATATCATAAGGTCATATTCTCCATAAATTGATATCTGCTATTTAATAAAAAAACTCTTCTTTCCTTTTGATTTAAATTTTCCTCTAAAATGATTTTTAAATTAACTTTGATGTAATGAGTAGAATAAATTGCAAATCCACACAAAGCTATTGAACTACAGTTTCTTAAATGACTGCCTTGATTCACCAAATCAAATTTTCAGAAAAACTGTTAAATAGTTGTTTAGGGTACTTATTAAAAATGTCAGAAATGCTCATTAGTCAAAACAATCTAAGGGACATATGTACTTAAATACATGTACACTGATGTCTTGAAGGATTCCATACTTGAAACTGAGAGAATTGACTTAATATCACCTGAATGTATTTTCTTAATAGTATTATTACAAATCCACATGAATAAAATGGACATTTAAGTAAACATCTTATACACTCTGCTTTGGGTACCGAGCCTATGTAATAATAATAAACATAAGTTGAAAGTGGACTAAAAGAGATATAATTTCATTGTAAGTTTTTTTTTTATGTATAAGCTTTACTTTTGTAGAGACATAGAGGCAAAGAGAGCTTTACAATAATATGTATCATTTTATAAAACTTTTCTAATACACATTCTGCATCTAAAAGTATGCTTTTGATATTATTAGGAAAAAATTCTATGAGCTTATTCTTATCTCATCATGGGTTACTTTACCCATTTTTGTATTTAAAATTTTAGTTTAAGAAGTAATTTTTTTGGTAATCCTGAATGATAATCTCTTAACACATTTGGTTTTCATCCATCTAAATGACTCTTCAGTAATATTCTTTCCAATTCATATATATTCAATAATATTTAGCCACTTTATGCTATTGATATTTAAATTCTAAATTACCAGGCTGTGGCATTTTTTATTCAACTGCCCTGTGTCAACCTATTTTATTTCAATGCATTTAAAATGTTAATTTTATTTGTCCAGTTATTGCTATTCTTACCAAAATAAAAATTCAACCAGCTTGTTATTTATGGGTGAAGTTTGGCAGTTCTGACTTGATGTGGAATAATGGTCCCGGCAACTAATATCAGGGTTGCAGAATTGATTGTTAAACATATTATTAATATGGATGATATTAAAATCTGCTAGTCTGTGGCTTATGTTGTTATATATAAATATAGCTTTAGGGTATTACATGTAGTACTTAGTGTTTTTATATTTGTCATATATATTTATTTTTTCAACTTGTCAAAATTTTAAAATATTAAGTTCTATTACCAAACACTTCAGCATGAAGGTCCAGCACACAGAACCATTAGAAAATAGTGTATTTTTATTATGTAATTATTTAACAATTATAACTGTGAAAACCAAATACTATTGTAAACCACATATCCTGGAAAAATTATGCATTGTGTATAGTGGGTGTACTTTGTATATCTGGAACTGTCTTGTTGAGCAGTATTTTCCACACCAGGGTACACATCATGGATATGTTAACACCTCACTTTATAAGGGGTACCCACACACGAATAGTTTTAAAGGAATCAAATGCCATTTGAATGCATTCCTAAAATTGATCTGCCTGAGAACATACCCAAGTTTTTAATTGTACTACTTCCACTTCAAAAGATAAAGAAATATCCTTCGTATATCTTTAAATTGCTAGAATGCCAACCAAAAAGACACTTAACCTGTGGGCCTTCCAGCCCTATCTATTACATACATCTGCTAAATGAAAATCTTGGTGTTCGTACGTGGTGGTCTATGTTATGATAAGATGTTCTGAAGTCAGAGATACGGTAGAATGGAGTGATGGGAGCAATGACAAGTTTCATTTAATGATTTTGTTTCTTATTTAGCTGAATAACATGAGAGAGTGCATTGCTCTTGAGGGGTAGTCTCAAGAGGCTAAACATCAATAGGAAATACTGAAAGTTAAAAATGGCTTTTACAAATTTGAATACAAGCAATTCTTTTCAGTTATTCTCAATACTTGTTCCTAGGAAGTGTCACTGGCTTGGAAAAAACACACTTTGAAACAACCAACACAGTGAGGATTAAATACTTTCTGGGACAACTAAACTTTTAAAGATGCATTGAATAAATCCAGGCATGCCACATTTCTGCGATTCCTTTCAGGTTAATTCTGTATTGTTCAAAAAAGAACTTAAAGCCCACCTTATGAAGCTATAATTCGGAAACATTTAATCTAATGATGGTCAAACTTCATCTTTTTCATCTAATATAAAATCTTTAGTATTTTCTACATCTATTGACAAAAATTAAATTATATATTATTTGTGGAACCAATTAACTATATATATGTATGTATATATGTGAATGTGTCTATATGTGTATATAATATAGTATATATCATATAGACATTATTTATATTATATGTATTTTCTACCTTATATTAAAAATAAAACTATATGCTAACTGTTGGATGAATGTATGTACATATATAGCATATATTAACTTTTGCTTAATACCTCATAAAATTTAACATTAATAGCTAACAAAGTTATTTTAGTTATTTCTTTTATAGTTGAAGCATTTAATTATTCACAAAAGTAAAACATCAGAGTTTTATATTCTCCTCATACATATGTTGCAGTATTACCAAATGTGTTTATCACACTTCTAGTTTCATAAACAACTTGAAATTTTATCTACACTTAACATGATACTGGTATAAGTAACAGTGTAATAGAATATTTGTTTTCTTCTTTTTATAACTTATTATTAAAATAAATTTATTATATTAAATCCACATTACAGTATTTTGATCTTTCAATTTACTTTTAACAACATATCCTCCAAATGTGTGACAAAATTTATTGCTTTCTTCACAATTTTCTCAAAATATAATTTAAAACTTTTTAAAATTGAAAAACAAAATGATAGTTTTTTAACAGAAAGTTTGATTTGGGTGAGAAGTTTGAAAACAAAAGGTGGCTTTGCTCCTTACTTAACATGGGAAAAACTTTTCATAAATTAAGTGAGCAGCAGATCCAAGGTTTAGATTAAATGTATTCAAAGGAAGAAATACATGTGAAAATACATAAGACAATATTTTATCCAAAATTATTATGATTCACAATATTTTTATTTTTCTCAGCCCTTTCTGAATATGTTGTTAATTCAAGGTGCGACTATGTAAGAGTAGTAGCTCTATCTAATAGTCATTTAGAAAGTCAGATAAGGCCCCTTTACTTCCCCAAAATTCTGGAAGTGGATGACTCTGAGGAAAGAGTAACAAAAAACTTTTGCAAATCATGTGTTTTTCAAGTCTTTGTTTCCAATAAAATTGAAGATGACATTAATCAATTACTCAGCTGAGAGATCATGGAAAATACACTTCTTATTGGTTCTTTTATGTTATTTTGACATTACTTGGAAGCAGACCAAAAAATTGAATAACATTGCCATAATAAGATGTGTGTGTGTGTAGGTGTTTAAAAGCCTCTCAACATTTGTATCATTAAAAGTAAAAGATAGGGCTAGTTTTATTGATGAATTTTATTTTAACTGTAAATAACATTTATCTACAGATACTTGAACTATTTTTAAGGTTTCATTAATCTCTTAAAGAGATGGTATTCTAAAAAAAATTACTTTTCAGGTTTAATAATTGTTTATGAAGATTTGTGATATGTTAACCTTTAGATTCTTACATTCTTATAAAGGTTAATATGTTATATGGTTTGAAGTCACAGAATAGGAAAAAAAATTTAGATTTCAATATATATTTTCTCTAGAGAATCATAATGGTATAATGAGAAAAAAAAAATTTTCCAAGCATAAAAATATCTGGCTCTTGAACAAAATTTTGTGAGAGGTGACATGAAAATATGAATTTAAAGAGAAAAGGGAAGACAAAAAATTCCCAAATATTAAGGAAGAGCTTGTTGGGCAAGGTGCAGTGGCTCACTCCTGTAATCTTAGCACTTTGAGGGGCAAAGGCAGGAGGATCACTTGAGCCCAGGAGTTGGAGACCAGCCTGAGGAAGAGCGAGACCCCGTCTCTACTAAAACCAGAAAAATTAGCTGGCGTGGTGTTGCATGCCTGTAGCCCCAGCTACTGAGGCAGGAGAATTGCTTGAGCCCAGGAGTTTGAGGTTGCAGTGAGCTATGATGACGCCACTGCACTCTAGCCCAGGTAGCTGGAGTGAGACAAAAAGAAAGAAGAAAGAAAAGAAAGAAAGAAAGAAAGAAAGAAAGAAAGAAAGAAAGAAAGAAAGAAAGAAAGAAAGAAAGAAGGAAGGAAGGAAGGAAGGAAGGAAGGAAGGAAGGAAGGAAGGAAGGAAGGAAGGGAAAGAAAGAAAGAAAAGAAAGAAAGAAAGAAGGAAAGAGAGGGAAAGAAAGAGAGAGAGAAAGAAGAGAAGAGAAGAGAAGAGAAGAGAAGAGAAGAGAAGAGAAGAGAAGAGAAGAGAAGAGAAGAGAAGAGAAGAGAAGAGGAGAGGAGAAGAGAAAGAAAGAAGAAAGAAACAGACTGTTAATGTATATTTTAAATTGATAATGAGGTCTCAAAATATTATAGTACTTAGAGTCCATCAACCCAACTTTTTAAAAGGGATATAGAAATTTTATTTTTAAATGTCAACATTTACAATAATCTATAAATTACTTGCAACCTTTGAACTGATGATGAAAATTTATTAATAAAATAATAAATGACTATAATGGAGCTTTTGCATAGTATCGATAATATCAGGATCAATGTCACTGGGTATTCTACAGAAAAAGTAATTGCAAAGGTGTAAAACATCACTTTATCTAGTAAAATGTACTGAAAAGACCAGGTTGAAGAGTTTGATGAATAAATGAGCAAAGGAGATAGTATAGTTGGGGCATTGTATATTTGATAATGAGTCTTTATACGAGCTTATCATACATAAATTGAACTGAAAGAATATGAAAATATAAATAATTGATATTGTAAATGAATATACTCTATTTTTAGATAAATAAATTTTAATTTTCTTAATTATTCATAAAGACCCCAAGTCAAAGTTAAAACCAGGCTGAGTGCTATAGATACACACATACATACTCTCTCTCCCTCTCTGAGTGAAAGAGAAAGGGGAGAGAGAGAGAGAGAGAGAGAGAGAGAGAGAGAGGGAAAATCCAGTATTCTTAAAGCAAAATTAAAAATATGTATTTATTCAGCATAGGTATCTTAGTATTTTTCTATAATTTTTAAAAAATAAAGTACTGGTTTATTGCAAACCTAATTTGATTTTTCTTTCTTATTTTGATATTAATATTTTTGTGACACCGACTTCACAGATTAGGTAAACATTCACAGAAAGTATAATTCTGTAGCAGGTATATAGCTTTTAAATTTTTGTACTAACACTCCTAAGTGCAACATAATGGATATACCTATCTCCTTTTTACAGTTTATTCTGACTTAAAGCTCTATCTATAATATATCTGTATATAGAAATAATCATTGCAGCATTTATGT
Organism: Lepilemur ruficaudatus; assembly: GCA_963574885.1. Taxonomy (NCBI): domain Eukaryota; kingdom Metazoa; phylum Chordata; class Mammalia; order Primates; family Lepilemuridae; genus Lepilemur; species Lepilemur ruficaudatus. The sequence continues at coordinate 47,997 of CAUYRT010107293.1, forward strand.
CCTTTGGAATATGTAATTTTAGAAGACAATAATAGGCTGCTAACAAGAAATTATGTTTTATAATGTCTTTTCCTGACATTTAGCTTTAAAGTTAAGAAAGAATAATTGTAGTCATTCAGAGCTATGCATGCTCAGTTATTTGGACAGGAAAAACTGGTCTTCAATTTTAGGGGTATGGTGATCTTATGGGTTATAGATTTATATCTTGCCTTAGAGGAAAGTACCAGAAGCTCTTCTACATTATGTTTAATTTTCTTGCTTCCTAGCTACTTGCTTTTTGAAATAAGAAACTATCCTTAAGGGTAAGCAGGACACAAATATGAATGCTGATATTCTATGAGATTGTACTTGGTGCATGTCAATGGCACAGAAAGAGACTCCCGCATTTAGAGCAAAACAAATTACATTTTCCCAATAGTTGTGTGTTTAAATTGCCTTAAAGCTCTGCAGGTCGAAAATAGCAGCCCAGTAAATTTAAACTTAGTTCTTTCATTGTGTATTTTTCTTACTTTATTAAAATCCACAATAGCTCTTGCAGTCAGAGTGAATGAGGAAGAGCCAGGAAATGTAAGCATCATAAATATTCAAGACTTTAGGATGAGGCCATTCAGAAGGTTGTATCGCGTCATCGGGAGTAAGATAGATGGACACATTTGTGTGCCAGAGCTTTCATTGCATTCATCTTTGCTGGCAGCGTCAGTGGTTTACACCAGGCTGCACATCAAGTGTCTGAAAATAGGGTGCATAAAAAAAAGAGGGAGAATAGAAAGGTGAGTAAACTTGTTAAAATTCATAGCCTCAGAATATTGGTTACTAGGTAGGCCCTAGTAACCTTAAGTAGATACATTTATCTTTGGATCTTTCCTCTAAACAAGTCTAGACCAAAACTCATCTCCATAACTGCACCATTGCATACTGTCCTCAGGCTGCACAAGGAACTTGCTGCTTTACCTTCTGCCAATCTTTCCCAAGATCTGTGATGATAAGGGAGCACAGCCCAGAGAGAATAGATCGTGAGCATGGAAGTGGGCTCAGAAGGAAAAAGGCTGAGGAGAGTGAGGTAGTAGATTCTGTGAATCATGCAATCACTTCTCCAGGTAGTTGCTAAGGTAGTGAGCTCTGGGTCCACGGAGTCAGGCAACTTTAGTACCTCATGCTACTAAAAGAGCTACTAGGATGACACAAAAAATAGTGGATTAAGCCAGAGCCTAAATTAACAGGCCAAAGAAAGCAAGAGATCTGATTTTGCTGCCAACATCAGAGGGAATTAAAAGGCTCTCTGAGACAACTCAAGTCAGGCTCAACCATTTTACGTAGTTCTTCTTGGAACAAGAATCATCTCAGTGTTGTTACATTCCTACCTGTACCTAAGATTGGATAAGTGGTAGAGAAGGGTGTGAGCGGGAAGCTGTTAGGTCTAATGTATTCCAGATGCTTCTCTCTGCAGTTCTGAATGTTCCCCATTTCAAAATCATGAGAAGTCAATGTGTTAGTTGAATGAAGATGGATGGCTTAAAGTTTTACCTACTGTGGATTATGCAATTTTCATTTAGAAAGGGTCTATTGAAAAATAAAATTAATTAAAAACAACAATAAAAGATTAAAACAGAAACCTTACCAGTGGTTCTCAACTCTGCGTGTCAGATTTAGGTGATATCTTAATTAGAACTATTTTGCTCACAAGGGACCAAAATCCAATTCAAACTGGCTTAGTGAAAAAGATATTTTATTGGTTCAAGTGATTGAAAGATGTAAGAGCAGAACTGGATTCAGTAATAGTTTGATACAGGATTTCATATAATGTTATTAGTAAATCCTCTTTTTTCACTCCTTACCCTGCTTTTCTGCCTCTGTTTCATTTGTTTCATTGTCAGGCAGGCTTTTCTCTCCTAGTGGTAACGATGGTCACCGGAAGCTTGAGGCCAAAATTATTTTGCCTTAGCAACTCAGGAGAGGAGCCTGTACTTTCCCCAAATGTCTCTGCAAAATCAATGCAGTTGACTCTCATGATCAGGATTGAGGAACCCACCCCTGTTGGAACCAACCAGTTGGCCATAGAGATGCAACATGCTCTTTGCCAAGGCCTAGGGAACGGGCCCACCCTTGGGACTAAAGACTGGGTTAGCATTATCCAAACTACCAATATTAGAGCGGAAAAAGAGTGGTTCCTGAAACTAAAAGAAGAATACCGCCATAATAATGGGTTCCAGCAGGAAAGTCACAGATGTCTACAACATCTAATTTTTGTTTCTAATTCAGAATTCCAGATTAATTCTCACTTCAGATTCACTAAATCAGAGTCTCTAGGGTTGGAGCCTTAAATTGTTGAATTTTGAAAATCCTCACAATGTGTTTCTAACTCACAATCAGGGTGAGAGCCACTGCAACCCAAAAAAGCCATTCTAAAACAGGGTATTTTATGCATTGTAAGGCTAATAATGGAGGCAGTTGAGGATAAGAGAATAACTACATAATTTGTTTACATATAGTGACTACTGCATATAAATGTACTGTTAGGAAAATACCAAAACATGAATGATAAAATGAAGACTAATAGCACCATCACAATGACCTAAACCATTGGAAAAACTATTGATAATTGATGCTCATCAATTGAACATATAATTTTTTTTTAGTCTTGGCATATTTATTAATTAGCCATTTTTTAAAAAGCTATTGTAAAATTTTTATGATATGCAAATGAATACACACACTCTTTCTATATATATGCTATGAAGCATAACAGCAAAATAAACACTCATGATTGCTTTATTCAACTTAAGATGTAGAACCTCATCAATACCCCTGAGATATCTGTATGCTTTTCTCTGATATTCTTCAGAGGAATCTTGCCACACTGAATTTTGTTTTTGTCTTTCCTTTCCTTTTAAAAGTAATTTTATTATTTTAAACAACACTTTGTAAAGCTCAAATAAAGCTAAAATAATAAACATATCAAAATTTTAAACATAACTGAGTTAAACTCGAATGAACGCAGTTAGGAGGTATTTGTGTTGGTTCTCTTTCTGCTGTTAACTTGCTGTGGTTGAGTCACTTAACTTCAGTGGCTCTCAGTTCTCATATCTGGAAAACAAAGATGCTGGATTTATTGATGTCCAGGTCCTTTCCAGCTAGAATATTTGTTACCTCTATGATTAAATTGTGATGTCATATATTAATAATTTTATCCATAGTTTCATCTGGACTAAAGCTTTGCAATTCAAAGCATGGTGGTGGCCTGTGGACCAGCAACTTTAGCATCATCTGGGAGCTATTTGGAAATGCAGACTTCAGGTTCCATCTAGATGGAATGAATCATAATCAGCATTTTATGTGACTCATATGCACATTAAAATTTGAGAAACATTGATTCTAAAGTAGTACCCACTTTTGATTGTGATTCTGAAATTAACTAAAAATTTAGTTAAATTATAGATTCCTAAAAATGACCTCACCAGAAAAGAGTAATTGCTTAAGTTTGGGCTGTAGTGTAGGAATATGTTTTAAAATCTCCCCAGATGATTCTGAGGTACAGTTACATTGATCTTGTCTAGTACATCATCATATATGAAGCACACTAACACAGTCAAAACCTTACCCAAATTTGTAAACTTCACCCGTGATTATATTATAAAAGGTATTATTTGCAATCATTTCCACCTCTGGTTTATATACACAAGGGAAATTATGTCTCATTTTCTAGATGGAGAAAATAAAATTCAAAGAGGAAAAATGAATTACCCTGAGATTACAGAGTAAATGGCAAAAATGAGATGGGGTAGATATCATCTCAGTATATTTATTTTGAATTTTTTTGTAGGGATCATAAATATGCAGTATTGAGACTATTATTTTTCTTGAAATAGTTCAGCTTATCTTACCAAGTAATCAAACATAACAAAATAAAGATTCAAAATAATTTATATTTATGGGCCAACATCCCTGAAAGAAACTGTCCTCAATATTTGCCTATCACTATATTTGGAGTATATGTCCACTTACATCACAAACACAAGGTACTTCAAGGGGGAAAAATATTCCTCTTTATGCTAATCATTAATAGTGAGTAATACACTTCCCTCAAAAATTTTTATTTATCAATGTAACAGCAAATATATCAAAAATCAGAAAATATAGATCTTTACACGTAATTTGGAATATTAGCATAATAAAATACTGAGAATTCAGTAAAATAGTTTTCCTTTAGCCTTATTTAATCAGCCACTAAAGAGATAACTATATTTACTTGGTCATTTATTATAATTAATCTTTTTTGTCCTAATAACAATGGGAAGAGTCTTACAAATAGAGGTTCTATGTTTAAATGAATAAATAATTTGATTTTTTAATATTGAAATGAACAAAATTCTAAGAAGGCATTTTATATTACCTGATGTTTGTGAGATATCTAGAGAAAGCATAACGATAAAGGCATTCTTTGAAATCTGCAACCCTCATAATAATTTAATAAACTGGGTTGTCATCTTAAAAGAATCAGGATGGTTGCCTTGGCGACAGAGATTATCCTTTTAACTTCTTGAAACTGTCATTTAAAAATCTTGAATTGATAATATTTTGAATTTATTACCATATTGATAGAGAAAAATTGCATGCCTTAAACTGGCCGTGTGGATCTTAGACAAAATTATAAACTACTCAACATAAGCTTTGTTATGATTGTAAATAGATAAAATCTGTTTATCATGAGCAACATACATGTAATATAACAAAATAATTGAGAAAGACCTCACTACAAAATAAGCTCATTTCCAGGAATCATTTTAGCATGATCTGTTTTGAGTAATTTTTGACCCATCAGTTTTAAAAGTAGAGTTCAGACAATCTAGGAGAAATATGTTGGCTCCCTGAATACTATTAGTGCTATGGTAATCATAGACCTTAGATAAATGCATTTTGACAAAGTTAAACATCCTAAAGAGGAAGAAGAAAAACCAATTAACTGAATTTTCACTTGTAATTTAGAAAAGTTTTAGAGATTCTACCCTTAGAATACTTGTATGTTTCTATGGATCATGTAGCACATACTATGAGAACCAGAAAATTCCAACCTGAAAATTGCACCTGAAAATTCCAACTTGGACTGTCAAGAGGTTCAATAAAATCTATACTTATCCTCTTAGATGTTCAGCATAAACATATTTAGCAAGTGACCAAATTTTATAATTCCTATATGTAAAATACCTAAATATATAAGCAATTGTTATACAAAAGAGATTATGACAGAAATATCCTCATCATTAATGGGAGATGCTAGAGAATCATAACTGTATCAAACCTATAGAAAAAAGGGAATAGAAATTTTGAGCCCGTTTCTTTAAGGTAAGTTAAGTAGTATATTCCATTTTTAAATCTTGCCCCAATTTTTCCTGTTGAAATAGATAATGATATTTTTAACATCAACATTTTATTATAGGTATAATACATTTACTTGTAGTTTATTTAGTTTTTGTATAAACATCTATAAATAAATTTTGAAATAAGGCAATGTATTAAAACATGCTTGATTTTCTTTGATTATTATTTAGCTTTTTTAGTGTTCCAGAAAAACTATGAAAAATTTTATTCAAAATTAAAAGATTTTTTTAACAAGGTGCAGTTTATAAATACTTTTCACATACTTTATTTCATTTCTATAAGTAGTAAAATTTTGCAACTGTTCCCAGCATTTCTAAGAGAAAGTAAAAATATTTAGAAATGCAACATTTTGCTTTCCCAACAGTTTGAGAGTTTTTTCATAAAGAACAGGTAAGATTTTATCCATCACCACTTTCTAAATATGTAAGAGCTGATAACTCATAATCATACCTAAACATTTATTTTTTCCAGTAGTATGTATTTATAAAATGGCTAGTAAATGCCAATCATCATTTGGGGCATTGAAAATTTAATGTGGAACAAAATAGACACAATTCTTACTCTCATCAAATTTAGTATTTAGTGAAAAGAGAGAAAAGTAATAGTAACAATAATAGCCAATATTTATATGATGCTTACATGATAAAAGGTGATTCTCTAAGTTCTTTACATTTTAACTTATTTTAATCCTCACATAATCCTGTGAGGTAGGTACTACAATATTATTAACCTCATTTTATTGATGAGGAAATGAAGTTCACACAGATCAGATTTGAATCTAGCAGATTGAGTCGAACATTAATTATCTTCAGTATGAAGCTGTATTTTAATGCATTTCAGAGATGAAACTATTTTTGTACAAATCTTTTAATAGCTTATTGGTATCTACATTTTCTTATCAAAATGCATGATATTTTAATTATATTAGTATAGTATAGATTTATAACATCTTTCATGTGATGATTATTAAAATAATCATTTAAAGATCATTGCAATTCAGTAATAATGAATAATTTTAAAATAAGACTAATTTTTATTTATTCTCAGCACCATAAATAATTGTTATACTGTTCCTCTTTTTCCTAGCAATTTGCAACTCTCTCACATTGTTTGGCCTTGTACTTTAGAAAAACAATCTGATTGAGGAGGGTATATTTCATTGTTATCTTCATTGAATTATAAAACATGAAAGGCAGAGTTTAAATTCTTTGAGTTTTTTAAATGAAAGTTCTAAATGCATTTTAAGCTTGGCATGTTAAGGTTTTCTATTGATTTCAAAGGTTTTTCATTTTAGAGTGAGAGATGAATAACCGTAACCTAAGAGGAGACCTCTGCTTCTTTCTCCATGCTTCACTTCACTCATACCTCCCTGCAAGCAGCTGAAAAGAGTTGAGGGAAAATTAGAACTAGTAAAAGAAGCAGGGAGGTACTTCCCACATTCTTTGGCAGTAAATTGCCCTTCTCTTAAATCCTTCAACACCCTTGACACCATTACTGACACAGGAAACACTAGTGGAGCGCCAATTCTTTCTTGTTAGGTAGGGCTATCAATGACTCACTTGGTAGAACAAAGAGATCCCCCTTTTTGCCTTCTAAGACATTGAGATAATTGTCATTATTTTTCATATTATTTTTCCCTTCTTTAATTCTCAAAATTCGAATGGAAACACATACCTTTAAGGACATGAGCAGCCTCACACCTGGATTAAGATATGTTGACCTCTGTGCCTTCTAAGCCACCAAACAATTTTTAAGATTTACTGGGTACATAAGTGGCTTATGATTTCAACTAGCATCTGGCGCTGAGACTTAACACCTTTGCACGGACATCTGATTTCCACCTAATTGCAAAGGACATATATTTGTAAGTAAATAATGACTGTCTTGACCTTCTTCTTAGTCCCTTGTATCCAGGTTTGTTCAGCTTTAAGCGAACTGTTTCTTAAAGAGTATCATGATATTAAATACAACTTTATGCTATTATACATTATTGTCATGTTCCACAAAATGGATGCATTCATCTGTCTATGGAGTTATTGAATAACTAGAAGCTACTATTAATATAATACAACAAATTTTATTTTTCTTTGAAGTTTGTTGAAAACCTTAAGGCGAGCTTTAACAACTTGAATCTTTTAGATTTAATTTTCCAATTTTATACAAATGGTTATTGGCAGGAAAGAGCAATTGAAGGTAACAAATCAGGCATCCTCCGTATATGAGAAAAATATCTTTCTAAAGTCTAAATTGGTAACATGTTACTCAATTGGACAGAAGCCTGAATGGTCATTATTTTTTGGCTGAAGTATAAGAAACAGAACTGGCACCCTATGCAGAGGCTTCATTGGATTCTTCTGACATCAGATATCCACAGTCAGTGACACCAGTGATGGAATCCAATCCCCAAAGAAAATGCAATGTTGCAATAAAACATCCGGATAGACTTTTAATTTCTCCTTAAGTTTGAATAATCAGATATACTTTGTCTTCTGTGAGCAAAGAAATATAGGTGTGTGTATGTCTTTATTAGATTAGCTGTGTTTGTCTACACTCGCGTGTATAGAAGTATTAATGGACTTAAAGTGATGTTTCAAACTAAAAAAATCAGTTGATGATATTCCTGAAAATAAACTGCCCATGTGAGTCATCTTACTTTGTTGTGAGCTATAGAGATTTTATTGTATATTATGGTTTTTAAAATCTGTGCTCTCCACTGAGTGCATCTGCTGAGGGAGAAAGCTTAGTGCTTCTGCCCAGAGCAGTGAAGTTGTCTTAGTTTGTATAAAGCTGGAATACAGAATCAGGAAAACAAAAAATTTGGGACTTTATCTGTGAGGTTAGTCTGAGTTGCAGAACTGAGTTGTCTCTACTCCACTTATAGAGTAAACAATAAATGCTCTGAAATATATTGCCATTTTTGTCAATCGAATTCTCCTTAATTTTATTTATTTTTGCTTAAGTAAAACTTATTATGAAATATATCCAACATGCAAGTGTTTACCTTCGACTTAGGAGTTACCTCTCTTTCACGCATTTGGGAAAGTGTGGAGAGAATACACTGGACCTCTGCCTTTCTCTTTTTCTGAATGGTGTTCCTGATCCCAGTCTTTTTGAGATTTGTGTTCATTTATTTTTTCCAGAATGGACCCCTGCTCATTTCAATTCTGGCTAGAATTTGGCCCTCATTCCCTTTGATGGGGATGTGGCTACATGCACAAGAACTAAGAGGAGACCGAGTAGCTCCCTATGGTACTTCTTCCAACTGTTCTCTGGTGCTCAAACTTCTGCCTACTTCACAGGAAACCCTGCTATGGACCAATACAGACTGTCTAGTCTCACAAACCACCACCCTTCCCAAATAGCAAATTTCCTAAAAGCTGGGTCTGGAGAGGCTCTAACAGGGTTATTCTAGCAGAATGACCTTCAGTACCAAATACTGCACAAGTGTCTAACTCATATCTGATCCCCCCATCTGTGTTTCAGAACCCCTTCTTCATTTTTTTGAATGGCCAGCAAGCGTCTGTGGAATACACCTCACACACACACACACACACACACACACACACACACACACGCACGCACACACACCCCTACCTCAAAAGGAAAGAATAGTTTTCTAAATGACATTTTAAGGCTTTCTCTTATCAAAATGGAGCATTTCATATATTTTTTAATCTAAAATTTCATTCCATCTCTGCATTCAAATTAATATCTACTAGTAGTCAGAAATTATCTCTTAAAGGTGACTCCTTTAGCCTACCAAAGACCACCTTAATCCTTTAATATTATACTTGCTTTATGGACCTGAGTTATACAAAGCACCAATCTTCTCCCTAGCTTCTGTTGGTTTTGAGAGGAGGGAGGAAACAGAAGGGTGTAGGCAGGGGAGAATATCAAGTTTGTTTTTTAGTTCATTTGAAAAAGATTTAACCTGTGCATGACCTAAGGTTTTACAAACGTCATTTGCTACCCCTACGACTAGACCAGCATTGTCTGGTAGAAATATAATGTAAGCCAAATATGTAATTAAAAATTTTCTTGTAGCCATATTAAAAAAGTAAAAACATGAAATTATCTTAATAGCATGTCTTTTTTAACCCAATATATTATTCAGGACTCAGGGAAGCAGAATCAGTAGCAAATACATTTACATATTAAGACATTTATTACAAGGAATTGGCTTACATGATTGTAGAGACTGGTTGAGGAAGTTTGAACCCATAAAAAGGTAGTTAGGCAGGGAAGATTGTGGATAAACTTGCACCCAAAGCTGTCGTCCACAGGCAGAATTTCGTCCCTTGCCCTAGGAAATCTCAGGCCTGTTTTTAAGGCTTTCCAATGAATCACAGAAGCCCACCCAGATTATCCAGAATCATCTTCTTAAAGTCAATTGATTACAGATTTTAATTACATTTGCAAAATATCTTCAAGGAAGTCCAAGATTAGTGTTCATTTCAATAACTTGAAATAGTAGCCTAGCCAATTGACCCAACAATAAAACGATCATACTCTATATGTCAAAAATGATGCCATTTCAAAATGTAATTAGTGTAAAAAATTATTAATGAGGTATTTTATTTCTTTTTCATACTAAGGCTTCATATTCTAGTGTGTACTTTGTACTCATAGCATGTCTCAGTTCAGATTAACCTCTTATCATGTGCTTAATATGCATACCTATCTAGTGGCTACTGCATTGGACAGTGTAGGAGTGATTAGGCTGAAGTATCATGCAACTTTAGAGAAGTGGTTGTCAGCTGGAGTTCATTTTATTCTGCAGGGGGCATTTGACAATGTCCAAAGACACTTTTCATTGTTATGATTGGGAGGTGGGTATGGGAGCTACTGGCATATAATAGGTAGAGGCCAGTAATAGTGCTAAACATCCTCAAATGCACAGACTAGCCTCATGGCACCCCCAAATAGTGCTTTATCAGATCCAAAAAGTCAATAGTGCTAACATAAGAAACACTGTTGTAGAGTAGAATTTGCAGACATTAGAGAAGAAACAAACAAAATGGTGAGAAAGGCAGGAAGATGAAAATTTCCTATGCTTTGTCGAGATCTTGCCTTACCTTTTGGAGGATTTTTTTTCCAGAGATATGAATGAATACCTTTCCTCATTAGTATCCTTATTACCATATTCAAAATCAGGGATGAGATAAGGGTAGAAGAATGATCCTATAAACAGTAAGATGACTGATTAATGGGAAAAATGAAGGAAGGAAATCTTCACAGTGGTGAGTACCTCCTTAGCAGGTGAATGAAAGTCAGTAGCTATCTTCTCCGAAGATATTTAGGGTGTTTCTCTGCTTAGTCTTAATTTCATAGACTTCTGGAAAAATTACAAAAATGCAAATGTGAATTTACAAATGGAGAATTTAAATTATGTACAGTAATGAGCACCATCTCAGACCATCTGTGGAATAAAGTTGTGATAAATAAATAAGTAAACTTCATTAGCATTTTTGAAGAAAAACCATGATATTTAAGATTAAGTCATTTTCCAAAGGTAGTAATCATATTTGTAAACTCTAATCTCAAATTTACTTCTATCCAAATTCACTACAAATTTAGAATTAACTTCATTTTCTCAACCTTGGCAACGTATGTATAGTGAAGCTAGCTGCAAATTGAATATATTTGCTAAAACCTGATATTTAGAAAAAATGTACAACTAACTTATTCTATGAAATGTGTCATATCTGCTTGCAGTAATTATTGGCTAAATGTAATGCCAAATGCTGATTGTAAACATAGCTTAGAGTCAATACTTCTGAGATAAATTTCCTATTAGATTGTTGTTACAGTTCATTTCACAAATTCTTAATTTAACATGTAAAAACTAAATCTTCCTAAATCTAAATGACATTCTTATTAAGGATTCTTAATTTGTATCGAGAGTAATTGAAATAAAACATAATTATAGTTTGTGATCAATTTTAGCCCTGAAAATGGTAACAACATATCTCTGTCGATTAAATTTTTAAGTTTTTCAAATAACTCTAATTTTGAGATAACTACATTTTCCCCTGATTTCAATAAATAAGTGATTTGTGTAGCAATATGTCATAGAGACTTTCCTTTTAGATGTCAATAAACTTGTTAGATACTGTATAATAATTTATGGTTTGTGGTAGACTTGTAAAGTTTAGGTCATAGCTATGGTTTAAATTTCATACTTTTTCAAAGAGTTTTTAAATTATAAATTCTATTTTTCGTTAGAAATACACAAAGACAAGACTGAAAAGCAGGAGAAACCTGAAAGAAAAATACAAACTAAAGGTAAATGTTTAATTTTATGGTTTTGTTTTAGCACATGTATTTTTGCATATTCATATGGGAGAAAGAAAAATTTTCATGTTTAGTTTTTTTCTTTTTGCTTCAAATATTTTATATGGTTTAAATAAGTACTTTTACTCCCCAGTTAACTTTATGTATAAATGTATAAATAATATTTAAAGATTGGAATCAAAGTAACTTCACAATGTGTGACAATCTTTATTTATTACCAGTTTGTACTTAACTAAAGTAGCACCTCAAACATATTTTTTGAATTACTGAGGAAATACTTTTTCCTTCTTTTAATAATTTACTGTAATAAGTCAGAGCTCAATTTTTTTTAACTTGAATTTCTCATGCTATGCAATACCTGTACAATCATTGGTGTAGAAATGTGGTGCCATTGTATGACCTCACTGCAGAATGCCATGTCCCAACAGCTTTCTTGCAGGGCCTTAAGGGATGGGGGACAGAGACAACATGATTAATATCCCTTTCAACTGAACTGAATCTGGTAACTGCAGTCTTGTAACAAAAGCATATTAATAAAGGCCAGTATTGTCTTGCTCATCTTACAAGCATCACTTTTCTAGAGGTGACCCAGGTAGCCATAAAACTTTGAAGAAATTTATAGGAAGCAAAAACATTCAGAAGAATATATTTCTAAGCATGCCTAAATTTTCCCAGTGGTCAGTTACGCATGATTTTCGATGAGCCAGAGCAAAAATTAACATCTCATGATCTCCATGTTTGTGTGATAGAGACAAAAAAAATGAAAGAATTTTTCTGGGGAAAAATTGAATGTTATTCAAAAACTGGCTAGTGCAAAATTATTGGTACTAAATACTACAGTTGCAGATAGTAAAGTTTCAAATAATAGTGCCAATTAACTTTAAATTATACTAGCATGTGAATCTATATTACAGTCTCATGTTGTTGTTTTAAATATACTTCATGCACTTCCTTTTTGTGAAGAGTTCAAATCATTCTGCAGATATTATGTCTTTAATCCTAGTAGTTGAGTTCATTCCAGATTGGTCAGTCAATCCTATACAATCAGAACATTGAAGCTCATTCAGTTGAAACCTATTTTTATTTGTACTTAGGGAACTAATGTCTTCTTACTGTTCTCTTTACTTTTTTGGTTCTTAATTCCTTTGGTCAGGGAAATTGGACACAGCTCCTGAGTACAGATTGATTAAGCGAACCATGACTGAACTGGGTATGTGTTTCTATCTGCTAGAGGTTAAACAGAAACTCGACTGGTTCCACATGATTGGGGTCTCTGCTGTTTTATCTTGCAGACTGTACTATTAATTTAACCGCTGCTGCTGGAGTGGATGTAGTGATGCAGATGGCACCATTTGAATTTTGGACCTGGTTCTATTAGTATCCTGATGTCAAAGACTTTGAGCAGTGGGCTGTAGAGTGGGTTTATTAAACTAGTGAGTCTTCCGTAATTAAAACAGTGAATTTGGCTGAAGTTTAAAATAAATTTCTCAAAGTCTGGGCTGGAGATTAGTAACCTGAATATATTTCTTGAGCAGACCAAATATATTTTGGGAAAGTGAATATTTCACAAGAAAGAGAAAATGGAGTTTCAGCTGTTCAATATTGAACTGGGCATCAGAGATAACTTATTTTGTTTCACAATTTTTCTGTGTGAATATGAACAAAAGATTTCATTTTATTGTTTAGTTTCCTATCTATAATTGAGGTAGAATAATGTCTGCTCTTTATTACCCTCATCTGTAACATGGGTAGAATAGAATTCTTATAAGGATTTAATGATTATAAAATGTATATATGAAATTCTTAAAAGAATTCTGGTTTAATTTTAAATAGTATCAGCTAATTAACTAGTCTTTAATTACTTTTAATTACTTAATACTTTTTAATTATGTCTGATTAGATAAATGACAGTTCCTTACACATTACTTGTCTGCATTATTTCTTTCTCTGTCTTTGGTACCACTTGATAGCCACCTGTTGATAGGCTGGAGGAAAGTAGATATGTTACCCCAAGATTATGTAACACAACACAAAACTTCTCTGACTGCCATGTCAACCTTGTATCCGTGCTTCCTTTCTTAAAAAGTTGATATTACAGGACTGTTTATCTATTAGGAACCAAATACTATACTTAATCTTTCATAACTAATATTTCACCTAGTCTTCATAGAACAAGCTAACATGGCAGATATAATCCCATTTAAACTGAGAATACTGAAGATTACCTGAGCTCAATAATTTCACTTGTTGTCTCATGTTTAGTAAATTGTAGAGCCAAATTTTGGCCTCAGTTTCTGTAACTGAAGAACACGTGGCTTTTTAACTATATTCTATATTCATTTTTTTTTTCTTTTTGTGCATGCTGAATCTCTAGTACCAGAATTTGCTCACAGCTGTAGGATCTGAAATTTATCTCTGAAATCCTGTGGTTAGGTCCTTGCCACCTCCTGATTGAATGCACTGGTCCACTTGCATTTCTACATATCTACTAGTTCCTAGACCATTTCTGCTCCCTCCCCATCTGTACACCAGATGGCCTGGTGGGGGCTTGCCTAATCCTGTTAGCTTACCTGTATAGCAGGTATCATATAAAGGTGTATAAACTGAATTTACTTTTAAATTGCATTCCCACTTATTAAAACTGAGAAATGAGTTATGATAGTATTAACACTTATTTTTGATAGAAATGTCAAATGGCTCGTCATAGATATCTTAGTTTCCTGTGGCTGCTATAACAAATTACCACAAATCTGGTGTCTTTAAAACAAGACCAGAACTTCACTAGGGATTCGGGGGGTGGAGGGTAGACCCACATCTGAGGGATGGGGTGAGCACTGTGGAGGGGAGGGGAATGCTTGAAATGTAG